>JAQNBH010000002.1:11752122-11900244 GCA_028752905.1 Cladorhizidae sp. MBARI D1340-BT2
ATTAGGGGTGCATTTTGTGGTAAAATATTCCTGTTTGCCCTCTCATAACCAGAGGAGGTTCTCGTTCTGTAAGAACTCATTAGCAATTCTCCTTTGTGTCTGAAACAAAACCTTATATACATACATGTACCCAAACCCTGGAGGTGGCACGCGTCCAATCCCTGGAGGTGGCACGCGTCCAATTCCTGGAGGTGGCACGCATCCACAACTGAACATGTATTATTACACCATGACCCTATGTTGACATAGCCATGCTAGTGAGTGCCAAGGCTCTGCTTCACAGGTGCCTAGCCGGTGAGTGCCTAGGCCCTGCTTCAAGGTGCCCAGATAGTGAGTGTCTAGGCCTTGTTTCACAGGTGCCCAGCTAGTGAGTGCTCTGTTTCACAGGTGCCCAACTAGTGAGTGCCTAGGCCCTGCTTCAAGGTGCCCAGCTGGTGAGTGCCTAGGCCCTGCTTCAAGATGCCCAGCTGGTGAGTGCCTAGGTCACAGGTTCCCTGCTAGTGAGTGCCTAGGCCTTACTTCACAGGTAGCCAGATGGTGAGTGACTAGGCCTTGTTTCACAGGTGCCCAGCTAGTGAGTGCCTAGGCCCTGCTTCAAGGTGCCCGGTAGGCCCTACTTCACAAGTGTCCCGCTGGTGGGTTCCTAAAATCTACAATCTGAAACATCTGAAATCAATTGGGAAGAAGGTCTGAAAACACGTGGGTTTGTTATAAAGTACCATAAAGTACCATATCTTTGCTCACATGCAAGCTGGTCCTGATTCATACACCAAAATGTAGCCAATGCAGTATGCTTTCTAATGGCATTTTTGCTTCGTCATACGTTTGTGTTTTTTGGGGGAACTACAGGTTGGAATGTGAAGTAAAATCACCCCCTCAAACTTGATTAAGAATACTATTTTCCGGCATCAAGCATTGAGTGGTTATAACAACTGTGATTGATAGAGCCCTACAAACACTACAGAACGACAGCATTGATCTATATATATATATAATATATATATATATATTATATAAAGTGACTATTGTTCGTGTGCAGGAGGGAGGGGCTAAATTATAAAATACAAATGCTTGTGGTTACAACTTTGGACCTTCATAGTTTCTGCTCTATGAACTTGATAATAGTTCAAAAGATAGCTCTCTCCGTGTGCTCTCTTTTGATACTAAAAAATGTTGCATAGGTATAACTATGCCAATGATACATGCAGCCAAAGTGGGAATACCTCACAATCTCCTGAACTGGCTGTAGTGGCGGTTCCCGGTTGAGATTAAATCTGTGGATAGCCAAGAAGTCTTACTCCAGAAGCTAAAATCCGACAAAGCAGGAAAGCGTGGGTGCTCAAAATCATCACTGTGCACGCATGCCTACTTTGTCACGTTTTGGCACCTAATGAGAAATTGAAGGGTAGGGAGGGCTGCATTTAGGATTGAGTTGAAAGGGAGGGAGCAAAAGTAGTATTTTGTAAATAGAGGGGGGGGGGGGGGGGCGCACATATTTAGACAATAATACAATATCCTAAGATCTCAAGGGGTCCCCCCCCACCCCACCCCTTAAATGCAGCCGTGGTAGGGCTTCCTCTAGCCACAGATAACAATGGCTAGCAGTTTCCAATTGTGAAACACAACTGTAGCCAGTTCAGGCACTCAGATTTACTCCCACTTTGGCTGAAGGTAACTTTGAACTAGTTATACCTGTGCAACACTTTTAGTATCAAAAGAGAGCACACAGAGAGATCTATCTTTTGAGCTATTTATATAAAGTTCATACAGTGGAGTGTGCAGAATCTATGGAGCTCCAAAGTGGTAACCACAAGGGTATTTTAGTGTTTTAATAATACCCTCCCTCGACTTATAATTAAAAATCAATGCGTCATATTGTAGTGCTTGTATGTATTGCTCTAGCGCAGTTGTCATAGCCACTCAAGACTTGATGCTTCGTGGCCGAGTTTGTGGGGGTGGTTTCACTTCACATTCCAATCGTGCAGTTCCAAAAGAACACATACAGCAAAACAAAAATGCCATTAGCAAACATATTTCATGGGCTGCACAGTGCCATGTGAATCAAGACCATAGCATGAGTGTGTGCAAATATATAACTAAAACGACCTGGTCAGACATCGATGAAGTGCTCTCCATAAATAGCTATTACAAAAAAGGTGACGGTCCTTTCTCTCCCCCTTCCATTAATCAGCAGTTAACGAGAAGAGGATGTCGCGTTAGATTTATTCAATTCTAAACGACCAAGAGTTGACCTTAAAAGGGCCGACGACTTGGCAGTAGAACTCTTCTCTCCTGGAATGCCACTCTGTCCCAGTAGCTATCTGGGATATTGACAGTGCTCAGTGCTGCTCAGTTCTGCTCTCTCCTGGCATGTGTACTGTCTAGGCAGTGTTGTCATAGTTATGGACTTTCTGTTCCCCTTCTCTTTTCTAAGAAAATCCAGCCCGTGTTGTTGCCTTGTTTCTGCTTTTGTTCCCACTGCTCCTGCTCCCTTGCTCGCTCCGCAATCTGTTTCTCACATTTCTCTCGGTGGGGGGTTTGGCTGTTTCGTCTTCTCCAGCTTCTCAGATAGAGTGTGAGTGGGGATGCTCGTGCTGGCACAGGGAGTCCGCGTGTGCTTCAGTGCCAACCGTGTTACAAGACTCGACAATCTGCATGTCTCATTTTGTCATGTCCTTGTTTAGGGGGTGGGCGGGTGGGCGGGAGGGATTTATTCCTAAGAGCTGCATGCCTGTTAATTGTGGACAATCGCTGTGTTATCCTCCATGGATGTCCAAAGTTGTCCCACTTCCCCGGAATATCCCAGGACCGTTCATGGTTGGCCACATACCTCACCTCAGGCAAGGCCTACTGTGGATATACTCTAACTGAGCGTACGGGCTATTATGCTTTGCACGTGCAACAGTTTCTGGATGACACTTTCTGAGACCAGTAGAACAGTAGAGGAGGATCTCTTGTTTGTCGCCTCAGTCAGCTGATCTATCCACTGTTAGACTTTCTTGTTGGCTGACTTCAAAACGATTGCATATGCATCGAAACCTTGTTCTTTAGATGATCTCAGGGCTAGAATTACATACAAATGCAATCCATTCAGTCAATGAGCAGTAGCTGGTACCCATTTTCACAGAGTTCAAACCCCGACTAGAACAGTGCATCTCACGTGACGGTGGTTATGTTGGAGCTTAAGAATAAAAAATCTGCACCGTTTTAAAACTTCAAATAATTAAACTTTCAAATGTCATTTACACGTTTGAAGTTATTAAAATCTAAAATTGCACGAGGACTTTTGGGACATCCGCTTTTTCCCTCTCTCATATTGAAAATAACTCCGCCCCATCATAATAATAGATTATTTTTTTAATGACACAGTTAATCGGTTAAAGCAAATTCAATGATGCTAGGAAGCTGCAAAGTTTCGGCACTTTTTTTTCCTTTGATTTAAAAAAATGCATATATAGCACCTGAAGCTTGGACTAGAGTTTGAAGAGCTTTCAACTATCGTCTGCCCTAAGGCAATGCGGTGTCGTCTTGGCTTCCAGATTATGGAAACAATCTAGTCTGCCACGCTTTAGTGGCCGTGGAGTTCTTGCTTCTCGACCCCAAAGGCTACCTTCGATGGATAGGCAATGTTTAGCTAATGGTCGACTTTTGTGACACTCGTTGGCTCGTGGAAACCTGCAGAGATGGAGTGTAGAATGTTTTCCTGAGCTTAAGAAGCTCCTAGACGGTGAACGACGCAAGTGTAGCAATGAAGGTAAGAAAGCCAACTGTATCATAGTTTAGTTTGTATGTGAATAATTTTCAATGTGTGGCTAGATGATAGAGTTGTTGGGCTTAGGCATGCCGTAAGGGATTCTTATATGGAGAGCCCTCTTTTCTAGAAGTGCAATACTGCCATATAAATACTTCCAAAACCAACTAAAAATGGTGCTGTCTTCACTTTAAATGGCCATTGGTGTCAACCACCAAAGCCCACCGAGTGACGTGGAGTCTATCGCAATTAATCAGTTGATGTGCAGCTAGAAAGAGCTCTATCTGCATGCTCTCTCTCCTGAAACTAATGTTGTAGGTGGACATGTAGGCATTAGCTATGAGAGTGTGCCCTTACTTTGGGAGCTCAATTGATGTGCAGCTAGAGAGATAGTTCTATCTGCATGCTCTCTCCTGGTACTAATATTGAGGGTGGACATGTAGGCATTAGCTATGAGAGTGTGCCCTTACTTTGGGAGTTCAGCAGCTAGAAAGATAGTTCTATCTGCATACTCTCTCCTGGTACTAATATTGAGGGTGGACATGTAGGCATTAGCTATGAGAGTGTGCCCTTACTTTGGGAGTTCAGTTGATGTGCAGCTAGAAAGATGGCTCTATCTGCATGCTCTCTTCTGGTACTAATATTGTGGGTGGACATGTAGGCATTAGCTATGAGAGTGTGCCCTTACTTTGGGAGCTCAGTTGATGTGCAGCTAGAAAGATGGTTCTATCTGCATGCTCTCTCCTGGTACTAATATTGAGGGTGGACATGTAGGCATTAGCTATGAGAGTGTGCCCTTACTTTGGGAGTTCAGTTGATGTGCAGCTAGAAAGAGCTCTATCTGCATGCTCTCTCCTGGTACTAATATTGTAAGTGGACATGTAGGCATTAGCTATGAGAGTGTGCCCTTACTTTGGGAGCTCAGTTGATGTGCAGCTAGAAAGATAGCTCTATCTGTGTGCTCTCTCCTGGTACTAATATTGCGGGTGGACATGTAGGCATTAGCCACGAGAGGGTGCCCTTGGGAGCTCAGTAGCTTCTAAGCTTACACATGCAGCATCACAGTTCAAAAGTCATTCTAACTGTGCACTCACTTTCGCCCACCACAAATGTAGATATTCAGATATTCCCATGCCAAGTTTGCACCCAAACATGGGGCCTCGGTCGCACCGAATCCTGAAGTCACTAGGTTTCAAACATCTTAATGGCAAGATTAAAAGCAGCACTTAATTTGCACCTTAAGGCGTTGAGCAGCGACAATGAGGTCATGTAACGAGTTCCTCTCAGAGGTGCCAAGTGACTTCAGGATGTCACTGTGACTGAGGCCCCCCACTGGTGGTCCGAAAGTGAGTGCACACATAGCGCTATCTGTTGGGCTTGGTTTAAGAATGACGGATGCTATGCGTGTCTTAGAGTAAGGACACACCCTTTTGTAGACCCTTTACCTGACTCACAAGTGTAGCTGTTAGTAAATTTCCTTATTTGTATGTGTCAATTTTTTAAATCCCTTTTGTGTGAATCCATGTCGGAATGTAGCACTTCAATTGGAGAGCCTTTTATCTGCAGAAGCAAGTGCTGAGAGAGTTTCGTTGCAATCCTTGTGTTTGTATTTTAACTAAACTTAAATACTGACAGTGTTGCATCTTCATGTCTAGTATACTGCTGCAAACTTTCTTAGGATATCTCTGGATATCCTGAGATACTTGATACTATCCCAGGATGTCCCTAATGAGGGAGACTGACTATAGCATGGGTCCTGTTGTATCCCGGGATACTTGGGACTCTCCTGGGATATCCCTAGTGAGGGTGACTGGCTATACTGCATGGGTCCTGGAATACTTGTATCCCGGGATACTTGGGACTCTCCCGGGATATCCCTAGTGAGGGTGACTGACTATACAGCATGGGTCCTGGAATACTTGTATCCCGGGATACTTGGGACTCTCCTGGTGAGGGTGACTGGCTATACTGCATGGGTCCTGGAATACTTGTATCCCGGGATACTTGGGACTCTCCCGGGATGTCCCTAGTGAGGGTGACTGGCTATACAGCATGGGTCCTGGAATACTTGTATCTCGGGATACTTGGGACTCTCCTAGGATGTCCCTAGTGAGGGTGACTGGCTATACAGCTTGGGTCCTGGAATCAGGCTTAGGACTAAGGATACTCGAAGGCTAGGCGTAGGGATAAGGCTAGGGGCATTATTATAGGGCTAGCATATTTTAGGGCTAGGGGTATTCTAGGGCCAGGGGCTATGATTAATCTAGGGCTAGGATTCTAGGGCTAGGGGCATTCTAGGGCTTGGTAGGTTACGGGTATTCTAGGGCTAGGGGTATTCTAGGGCTAGGCTAGGCTATTCTAGGGCTAGAGTATTTTAGGGCTAGGGCTAGAGTATTCTAGGGCTAGGGCTAGAGTATTCTAGGGCTCGAATATTCTAGGGCTAGAGTATTCTAGGACTAGAGTATTCTAGGGCTAGAGTATTCTACGGCTCGAATATTCTAGGGCTAGAGTATTCTAGGGCTCGAATATTCTAGAGCTAGAGTATTCTAGGACTAGAGTATTCTAGGACTAGAGTATTCTAGGACTAGTGTATTCTAGGGCTAGAGTATTCTAGGGCTAGGGGTATTCTAGGGCTAGGACTAGAGTATTCTAGGGCTAGAGTATTCTAGGGCTCGATTATTCTAGGGCTAGAGTATTCTAGGGCTCGAATATTCTAGGGCTAGAGTATTCTAGGGCTAGATTATTCTAGGGCTGAGTATTCTAGGCTAGAGTATTCTAGGGCTAGAGTATTCTAGGGCTAGAGTATTCTAGGGCTCGAATATTCTAGGGCTAGAGTATTCTAGCTAGAGTATTCTAGGGCTCGAATATTCTAGGGCTAGAGTATTCTAGGGCTAGAGTATTCTAGGACTAGAGTATTCTAGGGCTAGGGTATTTTAGGGATAAGGATAGGGACATCCCTGGACAGTCCCATGTGTGCCAGGGGGAGGTTGTTGCAATACTCAGAATCCCCCATCCACTGTGGACATAAACACTGCACCCCCGTCCACACGTGGACATAAACACTGCACCCCCATCCACACACGGACATAAACACTGCACCCCCGTCCACACGTGGACATAAACACTGCACCCCCGTCCACACGTGGACATAAACACTGCACCCTCATCCACATGTGGTGGACATAAACACTGCACCCCCATCCACACGTTGACATAAACACTGCACCCCCGTCCACACGGCGGCATTTGGAGTGGAGCCAAATTAATTCTTAAGTAGTTCGCATTGTTATGTTCTTCGTCAGAGTTGTCCAGTCCTGTGTGCGTCGAAGTTGAATATCCAATGTGGATGTTACAATTCGGCACTATTGAAGATTGATGACTGCTGGGTTGGAAGCATATCATTTGATCAGTGTAAATTTTAATACCGTGGTTACTCGGCTGAGTTGACTGGCAATGCTTTTACAGATGTAGTTATTTTGTTTGCTACTGATGATTGGTGCGAGCATGTTTAGTAGAATTCTGTTTTTGACCTTATGTGTAGATGGACGTTAAAAATGTCTTTCTTGATAAACTTATCAACCTGCATCAACCCAGTGTGGTGTTGGTCCAGTGTGTGACCCCATAGAGCTATTGTCAACCTACTTCAACCTGCCTCAACCCAGTGTGGTGTTGGTCCAGTGTGTGTCCCCACAGAGCTATTGTCAACCTACTTCAACCTGCCTCAACCCAGTGTGGTGTTGGTCCAGTGTGTGTCCCCATAGAGCTATTGTCAACCTACTTCAACCTGCCTCAACCCAGTGTGATGTTGGTACAGTGTGTGTCCCCATAGAGCTATTGTCAACCTACCTCAACCTGCCTCAACCCAGTGTGGTGTTGGTCCAGTGTGTGCCCCCATAGAGCTATTGTCAGCCCACTTCAACCTGCCTCAACCCAGTGTGGTGTTGGTCCAGTGTGTGTCCCCATAGAGCTATTGTCAACCGACTTCAACCTGCCTCAACCCAGTGTGGTGTTGGTCCAGTGTGTGTCCCCGTAGAGCTATTGTCAACCTACTTCAACCTGCTTCAATCCAGTGTGGTGTTGGTCCAGTGTGTGTCCCCATAGAGCTATTGTCAACCGACTTCAACCTGCCTCAACCCAGTGTGCTGTTGGTTCAGTGTGTG
Source organism: Cladorhizidae sp. MBARI D1340-BT2 (assembly GCA_028752905.1). Taxonomy (NCBI): domain Eukaryota; kingdom Metazoa; phylum Porifera; class Demospongiae; order Poecilosclerida; family Cladorhizidae; species Cladorhizidae sp. MBARI D1340-BT2. The sequence continues at coordinate 11,760,034 of JAQNBH010000002.1, forward strand.
TCCCCATAGAGCTATTGTCAACCTACTTCAACCTGCCTCAACCCAGTGTGGTGTTGGTCCAGTGTGTGTCCCCATAGAGAGCCCTACTTCAACCTGCCTCAACCCAGTGTGGTGTTGGTCCAGTGTGTGTCCCCATAGTGCTATTGTCAACCTACTTCAACCTGCCTCAACCCAGTGTGGAGCTATTGTCAACCTATTTCAACCTGCCTCAACCCAGTCATGTCAATTACTCTTAGTGGTTTTATATTGACCAGTGAGCAAGCATCTGCTGCTGCCATAGTCAGAGCACTATAAGTTCCAACTCCTCACCAATAACCATTTGAAACAGGGACCTGAGCAATATATGCGCCTAACAAATCTTTGTGTTAGTGTCAGCAATTTGCACACTTCACAGCTACGTAAATATCTAGTTTTTATTGTAGGTAAACTCCTCTAATCGTCCCTCAATTACCAATTAAGTTTGCGTCATCGATTTCTACGAACGGTCCTCTCGTGCTGCTCGCACCCCAATAACCCGAAGGGGGTATCTCGTTAAGCTTATTGATTAAAGGGTGAAGTTGCACCATATACAGAAATTGCAATGTTTAACAATTACGCACCACATTCACATGCAGGGTGCTGGCTAGCGGTGGCCAGGACCTGAAAGGCTCCGTGTTCCTTGAGGCTCTGGCCGAGAGAGAGGAGGCTAACAGGAACGGCAAGATGGCAGTAAGTCGATAGACATTAGTAGCAGGACTGGTCAGTGTTCTACTAAAGATTCCCTTTCGCAACCATCCCTCCCCCCCCCCCCCCCATGTGATTATTTTTATCTTGAAACCCGGTGTTTCCCTATAATTAGGTTGACCCTTAACCAATTGACCATTGATTATATTTGTGTTTTATTTTAATGCCCACATATAATGCTTAATAGCTATAACTGTTTTTCCGAGCAAAAACATGTCAAATGGGTCTTATCATTAGAATGCAATACAATAAGGTGGATTTTGGTGTAAGTATTGGCTCCATTGAGGCAAGCAAGAAAGAGCTAGGCAGCATAGGCAAGTAGACGTAGCGCTACGTCGCTATATCTCTACAACCAACGTTTACACAGGAAATACGTCCTGCCACGCCTCCTTTCTCTTTCATGTAATTTTTTGTGTGAATGATGTCATAGTTTGTACTTGTGCGTGCTCATGGTGGCCAAACGGTTAAGATATCTCCCGAGTTAATCAATGGCTTTTAATTGCATTAGTCCAGGGTGTTCCCCAAACTCAACATTCATTCACAGTCATTTGACTTGACATTCTTGTGAGGGAGGTGCTGGGAAAGGAGATCGTTTCACTCTCTCACTCTCTCTCCCTCACTCTCTCTTCCTCACTCTCTCTTCCTCACTCTCTCTTCCTCACTCTCTCCCTCACTCTCTCTTCCTCACTCTCTCTTCCTCACTCTCTCTCTTCCTCACTCTCTCTCCCTCACTCTCTCTTCCTCACTCTCTCTTCCTCACTCTCTCTTCCTCACTCTCTCTCTTCCTCACTCTCTCTTCCTCACTCTCTCCCCTTCACTCTCTCTCTTCCTCACTCTCTCTTCCTCACTCTCTCTTCCTCACTCTCTCTCTTCCTCACTCTCTCTTCCTCACTCTCTCTTCCTCACTCTCTCTTCCTCACTCTCTCTCCCTCACTCTCTCTTCCTCACTCTCTCTCCCTCACTCTCTCTTCTTCACTCTCTCTTCCTCACTCTCTCTCTCCCTCACTCTCTCTTCCTCACTCTCTCTTCTTCACTCTCTCTTCCTCACTCTCTCTTCCTCACTCTCTCTCCCTCACTCTCTCTTCCTCACTCTCTCTTCCTCACTCTCTCTCTTCCTCACTCTCTCTCCCTCACTCTCTCTCCCTCACTCTCTCTTCCTCACTCTCTCTTCCTCACTCTCTCTCTTCCTCACTCTCTCTCTCCTCACTCTCTCTTCCTCACTCTCTCTCCCTCACTCTCTCTTCCTCACTCTCTCTTCCTCACTCTCTCCCTCACTCTCTCTTCCTCACTCTCTCTTCCTCACTCTCTCTCTTCCTCACTCTCTCTCCCTCACTCTCTCTTCCTCACTCTCTCTTCCTCACTCTCTCTTCCTCACTCTCTCTCTTCCTCACTCTCTCTTCCTCACTCTCTCCCCTTCACTCTCTCTCTTCCTCACTCTCTCTTCCTCACTCTCTCTTCCTCACTCTCTCTCTTCCTCACTCTCTCTTCCTCACTCTCTCTTCCTCACTCTCTCTTCCTCACTCTCTCTCCCTCACTCTCTCTTCCTCACTCTCTCTCCCTCACTTATATAAATAAACTTCATTGAATTGTAAAGCACAAGCACAAACAAAGCAATGAGGGGTGGAGTTATCCAAGCTCAGCTTGTCATAATGTTCTACAAAAACATTGCACAATCACTTGGCTCCAAACCGCAAATTAAGTGACCTTATGTCATGACATGCAGAACGCATGACATGCAGAAAAGCAACAATAAGACACAAAAAAAAAGATTAATTAATTATCCTTTAAGGTAATATTTTAGTGATAATTATTGATTATTTTTATTTCTGCAGCACCAGATGTTAAAGGAGCCAATTATTGCTTCTCTAGCAGCTTGCACTAAGAGAATACGAGTCTTGGTTGTGGAGATGTTTAGTTCGACTTGAAGCTTTGTGAAACCACGTAGATTTGGCAGGCCACTCTCTCTTCTTCACTCTCTCTTCCTCACTCTCTCTCTCCCTCACTCTCTCTTCCTCACTCTCTCTTCTTCACTCTCTCTTCCTCACTCTCTCTTCCTCACTCTCTCCCTCACTCTCTCTTCCTCACTCTCTCTTCCTCACTCTCTCTCTTCCTCACTCTCTCTCCCTCACTCTCTCTCCCTCACTCTCTCTTCCTCACTCTCTTCCTCACTCTCTCTCTTCCTCACTCTCTCTCTCCTCACTCTCTCTTCCTCACTCTCTCTCCCTCACTCTCTCTTCCTCACTCTCCCTCACTCTCTCTTCCTCACTCTCTCTTCCTCACTCTCTCTTCCTCACTCTCCCTCACTCACTCTTCCTCACTCTCTCTCCCTCTCTCTCTCTCTCTCACTCTCTCTTCCTCACTCTCCCTCCATCACGCTCTCTTCCTCACTCTCTCTTCCTCACTCTCTCTTCCTCACTCTCTCTCCCTCACTCTCTCGCTCCTCACTCTCTCTCTTCCTCACTCTTTCTTCCTCACTCTTCCTCACTCTCTCTTCCTCACTCTCTCTCTTCCTCACTCTCTCTTCCTCACTCTCCCTCCATCACGCTCTCTTCCTCACTCTCTCTCCCTCACTCTTTCTTCCTCACTCTCTCTTCCTCACTCTCCCTCACTCTCTCTTCCTCACTCTCTCTTCCTCACTCTCTCTCCATCACGCTCTCTTCCTCACTCTCTCTTCCTCACTCTCTCTTCCTCACTCTCTCTTCCTCACTCTTTCTTCCTCACTCTCCCTCACTCTCTCTTCCTCACTCTCTCTTCCTCACTCTCTCTCCCTCACTCTTTCTTCCTCACTCTTCCTCACTCTCTCTTCCTCACTCTCTCTTCCTCACTCTCTCTCTCCTCACTCTCTCTCTCCTCACTCTCTCTCTCCTCACTCTCTCTCTTCTCTTCCTCACTCTCTCTTCCTCACTCTCTCTTCCTCACTCTCTCTTCCTCACTCTCTCTCTCTTCCTCACTCTCTCTCTCCTCACTCTCTCTCCTCACTCTCTCTCTTCTCTTCCTCACGCTCTCTTCCTCAACTCTCTCTCTTCCTCACTCTCCCTCCATCACTCTCTCTTCCTCACTCACTCTCCCTCACTCTCTCTTCCTCACTCTCTCTTCCTCACTCTCTCTTCCTCACTCTCTCTCCTCACTCTCTCTCTCCTCACTCTCTCTCTCTTCCTCACTCTCTCTTCCTCACTCTCTCTCTTCCCCACTCTCTCTCCCTCACTCTTTCTTCCTCACTCTCTCTCCCTCACTCTCTCTTCCTCACTCTCTCTCCCTCACTCTCTCTTCTTCACTCTCTCTTCCTCACTCTCTCTCTCCCTCACTCTCTCTTCCTCACTCTCTCTTCTTCACTCTCTCTTCCTCACTCTCTCTTCCTCACTCTCTCTCCCTCACTCTCTCTTCCTCACTCTCTCTTCCTCACTCTCTCTCTTCTAATATATATAATAAACTTCATTGAATTGTAAAGCACAAGCACAAACAAAGCAATGAGGGGTGGAGTTATCCAAGCTCAGCTTGTCATAATGTTCTACAAAAACATTGCACAATCACTTGGCTCCAAACCGCAAATTAAGTGACCTTATGTCATGACATGCAGAAAAGCAACAATAAAACAAACAAAAAAAAATGATTAAGCAATAATGAAGGGATAATTAATTATCCTTTAAGGTAATATTTTAGTGATAATTATGGATTATTTTTATTTCTGCAGCACCAGATGTTAAAGGAGCCAATTATTGCTTCTCTAGCAGCTTGCACTAAGAGAATACGAGTCTTGGTTGTGGAGATGTTTAGTTCGACTTGAAGCTTTGTGAAACCACGTAGATTTGGCAGGCCACGTGAACCAATTTCCAATGTAATCAGCTTGGCGGTGTAGCCTGATTGTTGACATGCAGAGAGTAGTGGTATGTATTTGACCTCCTTCCTAGTCGCAGCTTCGTGGAATAAGGTGTCGAAACACACTGTTAGTTCCACAAGGCAGACACACTTGCGTTCATCATCCCACCAGACAATGTCAGGTCTGAGTTCAGTAGGGGTGATGTGGGAAGGGAAATTGTACGCATTGTCCAGGTCAACAGTGCTAAAGGCTGTGTTAGGGAGGTGTTGCGAGATGGTTTCATAAATGATAGCCAGAACAGAGTCATGCCGCTCATTGTAACGTCTTAGTTTCAAGGCTATCTTGCAGGAGTTTAGGACGTGGACAAGGTTCTGGCGATCCTCATGGCACAGGGGGCAGTTGTCAGAGTTCTTCTTTTTCCACAGGTGCAGATTTGCATTGTGGGGTAGGGTATCATGTGCAGCATTCAGAACAAATTTGAAAGACTCCTCTGGGAGAGACTGCACCGCTTTAGCCCAGATGGTAGCAGAATCAGGGGTGGTGGCACGAATCATGTGGCCCTGTCTAGGTAGGTTGTGGAGATATTTTAAGTGAGCTTGTTCCTCCTCATTAGTCACCTGCTTTTTGACTGCTACAAGTAGTGCTTTGCGTGAGCGTGATGGATCTTTTCGCATCGTGTCCCTAACAATGACGGCTGGTCGAAATTTCTGTCGTTTCGCAGCAATCTCAGCCTGTAAACCTTTCTCTGCAATATGTCTGACACAAGGGTCAGCTGAGGTGAGTATCTGGCACTGTCTTGAGACTTGGAGTCGCTTATAGAGAGAGGACAATGATGGTAGGTTAAGGCCTCCATCTCTCTGTGGGAGGTAGAGCAAGTTGGGACTAGCAGATTTTGTAAGACCTGTCCACTTCTTCAGAAATCTCGTAGCTGTTGTCTCTAGGTTACGTTCAATCCAAGTTATGGGGAAAACATGGATGGTGAGAGGCCAATTGAGCCTAGGACACACACCAAGCTTGTACAGTTTCATCTTCTGCTGTCTTGTGACTGGACATCTGTCCACTGCTTGTACCATGCGATTTAGAGCCTCTTTAAGGTTGGATCGGGCCATGGAAGGATTTTGAGGAATCTGAATGGGTAACCCAAGGAACTTGATCGTACTACTGCCCATGAAAGGGAGTGTCTTTCCTGACAAGGTAAGCTGGGGGTCGATGGTGTGACCTGTAGAGCTTTGTATTGCTACAGAGTGGCATTTTGCAATATTTGCCTTCATACCCTCACTCTCTCTCCCTCACTCTCTCTCCCTCACTCTCTCTTCCTCACTCTCTCTTCCTCACTCTCTCTCTTCCTCACTCTCTCTCTCCTCACTCTCTCTTCCTCACTCTCTCTCCCTCACTCTCTCTTCCTCACTCTCTCTTCCTCACTCTCTCCCTCACTCTCTCTTCCTCACTCTCTCTTCCTCACTCTCTCTCTTCCTCACTCTCTCTCCCTCACTCTCTCTTCCTCACTCTCTCTTCCTCACTCTCTCTTCCTCACTCTCTCTCTTCCTCACTCTCTCTTCCTCACTCTCTCCCCTTCACTCTCTCTCTTCCTCACTCTCTCTTCCTCACTCTCTCTTCCTCACTCTCTCTCTTCCTCACTCTCTCTTCCTCACTCTCTCTTCCTCACTCTCTCTTCCTCACTCTCTCTCCCTCACTCTCTCTTCCTCACTCTCTCTCCCTCACTTATATAAATAAACTTCATTGAATTGTAAAGCACAAGCACAAACAAAGCAATGAGGGGTGGAGTTATCCAAGCTCAGCTTGTCATAATGTTCTACAAAAACATTGCACAATCACTTGGCTCCAAACCGCAAATTAAGTGACCTTATGTCATGACATGCAGAACGCATGACATGCAGAAAAGCAACAATAAGACACAAAAAAAAAAGATTAATTAATTATCCTTTAAGGTAATATTTTAGTGATAATTATTGATTATTTTTATTTCTGCAGCACCAGATGTTAAAGGAGCCAATTATTGCTTCTCTAGCAGCTTGCACTAAGAGAATACGAGTCTTGGTTGTGGAGATGTTTAGTTCGACTTGAAGCTTTGTGAAACCACGTAGATTTGGCAGGCCACTCTCTCTTCTTCACTCTCTCTTCCTCACTCTCTCTCTCCCTCACTCTCTCTTCCTCACTCTCTCTTCTTCACTCTCTCTTCCTCACTCTCTCTTCCTCACTCTCTCCCTCACTCTCTCTTCCTCACTCTCTCTTCCTCACTCTCTCTCTTCCTCACTCTCTCTCCCTCACTCTCTCTCCCTCACTCTCTCTTCCTCACTCTCTTCCTCACTCTCTCTCTTCCTCACTCTCTCTCTCCTCACTCTCTCTTCCTCACTCTCTCTCCCTCACTCTCTCTTCCTCACTCTCCCTCACTCTCTCTTCCTCACTCTCTCTTCCTCACTCTCTCTTCCTCACTCTCCCTCACTCACTCTTCCTCACTCTCTCTCCCTCTCTCTCTCTCTCTCACTCTCTCTTCCTCACTCTCCCTCCATCACGCTCTCTTCCTCACTCTCTCTTCCTCACTCTCTCTTCCTCACTCTCTCTCCCTCACTCTCTCGCTCCTCACTCTCTCTCTTCCTCACTCTTTCTTCCTCACTCTTCCTCACTCTCTCTTCCTCACTCTCTCTCTTCCTCACTCTCTCTTCCTCACTCTCCCTCCATCACGCTCTCTTCCTCACTCTCTCTCCCTCACTCTTTCTTCCTCACTCTCTCTTCCTCACTCTCCCTCACTCTCTCTTCCTCACTCTCTCTTCCTCACTCTCTCTCCATCACGCTCTCTTCCTCACTCTCTCTTCCTCACTCTCTCTTCCTCACTCTCTCTTCCTCACTCTTTCTTCCTCACTCTCCCTCACTCTCTCTTCCTCACTCTCTCTCCCTCACTCTTTCTTCCTCACTCTTCCTCACTCTCTCTTCCTCACTCTCTCTTCCTCACTCTCTCTCTCCTCACTCTCTCTCTCCTCACTCTCTCTCTCCTCACTCTCTCTCTTCTCTTCCTCACTCTCTCTTCCTCACTCTCTCTTCCTCACTCTCTCTTCCTCACTCTCTCTCCCTCACTCTCTCTTCCTCACTCTCTCTCTCCTCACTCTCTCTCCTCACTCTCTCTCTTCTCTTCCTCACGCTCTCTTCCTCAACTCTCTCTCTTCCTCACTCTCCCTCCATCACTCTCTCTTCCTCACTCTCTCTTCCTCACTCTCCCTCCATCACTCTCTCTTCCTCACTCACTCTCCCTCACTCTCTCTTCCTCACTCTCTCTTCCTCACTCTCCCTCCCTCACTCTCTCTTCCTCACTCTCTCTCCCTCACTCTCTCTTCCTCACTCTCTCTTCCTCACTCTCTCTTCCTCACTCTCTCTTCCTCACTCTCTCTTCCTCACTCTTTCTTCCTCACTCTCTCTTCCTCACTCTCTCTTCCTCACTCTCTCTTCCTCACTCTCTCTTCCTCACTCTCTCTTCCTCACTCTCTCTTCCTCACTCTCTCTTCCTCACTCTCTCTTCCTCACTCTCTCTCTTCCTCACTCTCTCTTCCTCACTCTCCCTCCATCACGCTCTCTTCCTCACTCTCTCTCCCTCACTCTTTCTTCCTCACTCTCTCTTCCTCACTCTCTCTCTCCTCACTCTCTCTCTCCTCACTCTCTCTCTTCCTCACTCTCTCTCCCTCACTCTTTCTTCCTCACTCTCTCTTCCTCACTCTCTCTTCCTCACTCTCTCTTCCTCACTCTCTCTCCATCACGCTCTCTTCCTCACTCTCTCTTCCTCACTCTCTCTTCCTCACTCTCCCTCCATCACGCTCTCTTCCTCACTCTCTCTTCCTCACTCTTTCTTCCTCACTCTTTCTTCCTCACTCTCCCTCACTCTCTCTCCCTCACTCTCTCTTCCTCACTCTCCCTCCATCACGCTCTCTTCCTCACTCTCTCTTCCTCACTCTCTCTTCCTCACTCTCTCTCTTCCTCACTCTCTCTTCCTCACTCTCCCTCATCACTCTCCCTCCATCACTCTCTCTTCCTCACTCTCTCTCCCTCACTCTCTCTTCCTCACTCTCTCTTCCTCACTCTCTCTTCCTCACTCTCTCTTCCTCACTCTCTCTCTCTCCCTCACTCTCCCTCACTCTCTCTCTCTCTCTATATATAAACTTCATTGAATTGTAATGCACATGTACAAACAAACCAATGAGGGGTGGAGTCATCCAAGCTCAGCTTGTCATATTCTTCTGTAGAAACATTGCACAATCACTTGGCTCCAAACTGCAAACTTGTCATGACATGCAGAAAAACAAAAACAAAAATAAGGAATAGTTAAGGGATAATTAAGTTCTAATTAAGGGGATAATCAAGGGATAATTAAGATATAATTGTCTTAAGATATAATCAGGAATAATTAGATATAATTAAGGGACAATTAAGAGATAATTAAGGAATAATTAAGGGAAAATCAAGAAATAATCAAGGGATAATTAAGATATAATTAAGGGACAATTAAGAGATGGAATAATTAAGGGATAATCAAGATATAATTGAGAATTAATTAAGGATCAATTAAGGGATGATTTCTCTCACTCTCTCCCTCACTCTCTTTCCTTCACTTTCTCTCGCTCTCTCTTCCTCACTCTCTTTCTTTCCTTCACTTTCTCTCGCTCTCTCTTCCTCACTCTCTTCCTCACTCTCTTTCCTCACTCTCTTCCTCTCTCCTCTCCCCTCTCTCCTCTCCCCTCTCTCACTCTTCCTCACTCACTCTCTCACTCTTTCTCTCACTCACTGTCTTTCTTTCTCTCTGTGTATTTTTTTTGCTAGTGCTAGGGTTAAGTGGGAATCCAGTTTGAAGTTCGGACATCCATGGTTGACCCTGGGATTGCCGATAGTACCACAGGACCAGCCTGTATTTTTACTTTCCTTTTCAGCCAAAAGTGGCAGCTAACCAAACAACAACAGGGGACGATGCATGCAATTAAAAAAATTATATTAAACTTTTTTCCCCCCCATGAGCTAACTTTTTAAACTGAACTGCAAATACAATAAGCTGCAGTTTGGTACGGTTGACCCCGAACTTCGATTATACAAATGCTCAAACTTGGTTAAATAATAATGATCATTGATGGGGGGACACTTTAGTTGGGTGGAGCTGGCTAGAGATTTGCACGTGAAAGCTGAATAAGTTTGCTAGGGCCACAAGAGTTTTGTCTATTGACAAAGGAAGCTATTCTTTCCCAAGGAGCCACTCAAACTGGTCTAGCAGAAGAGTATGGCATTGGGAAGACAACGAACGCTAACAGAGATGAGTGAAGCTAGACTTCAAGAGTTTGCAAACACCCTTGATAGTCGGGGGATGAGTTCAAGTCGTAATGTCGTGCGCCTTGCTAAAGGTGACCAGCTTGAAAACTCAGAAAAGCGGGCAAGGCAGTCCAGTCAGTGGATGTTGCTAAGAGAGAAGGCAAGAGTTCCATGAAAAGCTACATGAGGTGGTATCAGATACACCACATTTGCTGGCAGTGTAGGAGGCTGTCTATCGATGATGAGGTGTTGCAGGCAGTATATTCTGAATGCTCTGAGACCTCTAATGGTCCTTGGGTGAAATATCTGGCACGCATGGAGAGGCCTGATAGCCTGAAGCCAGCAGCTCTGGATCTTATTCTAGTGTATGTACAGAGGCAGGGGTTCGTACAGGATTTACAGTTTGGGGGGGGGGGGGGGAACTCAAAATGTTTGGCGTTTACGTGATGGGTGTGCGTAAGCAAGCCCCAAGTAGGGGAGTCTGATTTTTTTTGCAAAATCGATTCTCTCAGATTGATTCTGAGACATTTTGAGGGTACTTTCCTATAGTTAAAGTACTAGCATATGGACAGAACATTCTAGATTATGACACAATTGAATCTTGTCACAGAATAGTTTTGTGGCAAGATGCAATTGTGTCATAATCTAGAATGTTCTGTCCATGTGCTATTATTCTTTGGTTAGCTTTCCTAATTGTAGTGTAGATTTAATCTACACTACAATTAGGAAAGCTAACCACAGAATAATAGCACATGGACAGAACATTCTAGATTAACACTATGATTGAACTGTGACACAGAATATTCTAGATTTATTCACAATTTTGTATATACTGTAAAGAGCAAACGCTTCAGCTAGTAGCATTCTGCAACTAAATACGACCCAGAGAAATACAAACCTACACAAATGGACCTCAGGAACTTTTTTTACCCGAAAGCGAGTGCGTGCTGAGTCTAGTAGAGATTCTGAGGACGACGAAGATGTAGTCCCAACTACGTCGACTAGTGATGCCTTGACTTCCACCAATTCCGAAGCATCAGTAGGTAGATCAGTCTGTTCCAAAGTGCAGAAGAGGAAACTCTACAAAGCCAGGCTCAGCTACAAGAAGGAGTGGGAGCAGAAATATCCTTGGGTATACTGTGATGATCCTAAGTAGGGCATGTTCTGCAAGCTCTGCCAGAAGCGAGGAAATGCACCTTCTACAGCCAGGGGTGCATGGACCAGTTGGGGAATTCAGGATTGGAATCACGCTACTGAACAACTCAAGGAACACAGCCAGTCAAAATGGCACAGAGATGCTGTTATCCATGCTCGAATGGCAGAACAAGGAAAGGAGCAGAGTGTCCTACAACTGCAATGTTCAGCAGCTGCTAAGGAGGCTGAAGAAAGGAGAGCAAAGAACAGAAACATAGTACAGTACTTAAGCTTTTGAGATCTATATATTTTCTTGCCAAAAATCGCCTGCCCCTTACAACCACATTCGATCCCCTGGTCCAGTTGCAAATTGCAAATGGAGATGAACTTCTCCAGCAACATGTCAAAGAGGGGCCACAAAATGCTCAGTACACATCCAAATTTTCTGCAGTGATGCTTTTAGAGGCCATCAATAACTGGCTAGATAGGAAGCTAATTGAGAGTTTAAAATCAAGCCCATACTTCTCTGTGTTAGCTGATGAGTGTGTAGATATTAGTACTACAGAAGAGCTGTCCATCTGTTGTCGGTGGATTGTAAATGGAAAACCAGAGGAGCACTTCCTTACAGTGCTCCACATATGTGCCCAAGATGCTGTTACCATTTCAGATGCAATCAGCTCCTTCCTAGAGTCGAAGAACCTGGACTATCGTAAACTAATAGGCCAAGGTTATGATGGAGCAGCCACCTTTGCCGGATAATGCAATGGAGTTCAAAAAAGGATGCGAACTCTAGCTGCACATTCCTTTTACATCCACTGTGCCTGCCACAGGCTTCAACTAGCAAGCATGCAAGCTGCTAACAGTGTTCCAGAGATCAAGAAGATGTTTGGAACTATGGGAAATATATGGAAGCTCTTCTTCTACTCACCCAAGAAAGCAGAATCTCTCAAAGTAGTCCAGTCTGTCCTCAAGCTACCTGAGCTTAAGATTGTGAAGCCTAGTGATACCAGATGGCTCTCACACGAACGCTGTGTATAGGCTATTTACCGAGAGCTTCCTGCCCTTATCGTCCCCTACAACAGCTGTATGAGACATCAGGTGATGCTGAAGCATACGGTATTGGTGCTCTCCTTGCTACTTACATTGGAGTTGCTAGTATCGTGTTCCTGTCAGAAGTTCTTGATATCCTGGCCAGGATGAATGTTTCGATGCAAAGAAAGCTACTCGATTTGAGCATGTTAGTACTTCTGAAAATCACGACGGATCATCAATTCGAGCATCTAAAGGACGAAAGAAGTGAGTGGTTGGGTTCAGTCAATCTGAAATATCTCTGTTGAAGGAAAAACACGATATAACACTCGGCACACATGGATCTGCACGAAGCCGTTGGTCTTCTATCACAACCACAGCCGAGTATCGAACTCTAGTTGCAATTCCATACGTCGATTCCCTTCTTCTAAATATTAAGAGTCGATTTACTGATAAAGCCATGAAGATAGTTACTGCCATGTCCATATTCAGTCCCTCCCTACTACCTGCTGAAGCATCCTTGCCATCATATGGCAGCGAGCAAATCAAGATTCTTGCCGAGTTCTATGGAAAAGAAGCAGAGGTTGAGTATGCGGGGACGACTTACACCACCTCCATTGCTTGATGCTTCTTTCAGAGTGGAAGATATTTAAACGGACTTTTCTAGTGGAGAAAAAGGCAATAATGGAACGTAAAGAAGAGTCGGTATCTCCTAGCATGCAAGAAATCCTGGACGAGATGAACAAGTCACATATGTACGGAGGAATTTTCTCTGAGATATTGAACATTACAATGGCACTTCCTGTTGGCACAGCAACAGTAGAACGTTCCTTTAGTCAAATGAAGTTGATTAAAACTCGCGTACGCAGTCGTCTATCTGACTCAAACCTAGAAAATTTAATGAAAATTAGTATAGAGGGTCCTCCATTGACGATGTGGACTTAATGCAATTCTCGACATAGACGCATTTTACTTTAATTTAATACTACTGAACTCAACTCACTGTATTGTAATTTTCAACCATACATTATTGTATTTCTTCGCTTATATATTAATTTTGTTAATAAATTGTTTTATTACTGTTGAATTTGCTATTGCTTCTACGTTCCCTTCTCTGTACGCTCTTTTTTTCCGTTACTGTAATGTATTACATAAGAAATTTAAATTTTTATTGTGAAAATTCTTGGGGGGGGAGGGGGAGAAATCATTTTGGGGGTGGATATCCCAGCCCCCTCCCCCCCCCCTCCCCCTGTATGAAACCCTGAGAGGACATACCTGCTTCTCCTCTTAGGACCGGGAAATAAGCTGATCACATCCCAGGTTAAAGATTGTTAATGATATTAGCAAAACATCGAGTGTCAGCATTTTAATTATATTCATGAGTTTATAATGACATTCATGTTTTTTTTTGCATATCCAAAAAAAAAATAGATTAAAAAATCCTTATCCGAACTAGGTCTCAGATATGCCAGGGCCTGCTCTATAAGAATCAACTCCCCCCCCCCCCCCCCCCCAAAAAAAAAAAACAGCGCTATGTTTACAGAAAAACTTACAAAGAAATCCATCTAAGGAAGACCATTAATTAAGTGGTTTCAGGGAGCTGCCTGTACGGCTTTTCTCCACAAAATAGTCACCAGACGCCGCATAACAGTCACCAGAAAGAGAAGTGAAGGCCAGGAAGAGACCATTCATCACGTGTTGCAATATCCATTTTAAGAATTTTTGTTTTGCGTCCCCTGTCCCCCCTTCCTCCCCCCACCCCCTTTCCTATTGAACCAGAAGTAGAGTGTTATGACCACTTTTAATGCCCCAGCAGTCTACTGGGCGTGTGCAAGCTAAATATCCTGTTTATAGCACGTGCAACTCGTATTAAAAAAATTATGACCAATGTTGGAGTTTATACGAATATATCCATTTATGGTGTTTGTTGTCTTTGTTGTTGTTGACAGACAATCATCTTCATACGGGACAGGAACAACCGAGGTCAAGAGATATCGGGCTACATTGACTACGCCCACAGACTTAAGGCACGTACAAGTAGTAATGCTAGTAGTCCTGTAACTTGGGTTGTCTGAAAACAGAAAATAATTCATTGTTCATCTTAAAATAATAATAATAAAGTGGGTAAGGGGTAGGTGGGGATGTGGTCGGGTGTGTCGGGAGGAATGTACCATTGCAGTGAGCTAAAAATAGAACTATAAACCACACCCACTTCAAATGCCTTTCTACCTGCTAAAAGATATAAAATATCCACTTACCCTACATCACACCCTCTTTAATCAGCTCACTACCACACCCAGTGGCTGGCAGTTAACATTACTGGCAATATGTAGTAGTACCATTATCATCATCACATTGTTAATTATTTTGTCGTTATTATCATCATCATCGTTACATTATTGCATTATTATTTATTTTATTGCTGTTATCATCAACACATTATTAATTATTTTATTGCTATAATCATTATCATCATCACATTATTAATTACTATTATCATCATCACATTATCATCATCACATTATTATTCATTATCGTCATCATCATAATCACATTATTATTTACTTTATTGTTTACTTTATTGCTATTATTATCATCATCAATTATAATTTATTTTGTTGCTATTATTATTATCACATTATTTTATTGCTATTATTATCATCATCATCACATTATTAATTATTTTATTGCTATTATCATTATCATCACATTATTAATTATTTTATTTCATTATCATCACATTATTTATTATTTTATTGCTATTATTGACATCACATTATTATTATCATTATCATTACATTGTTATTGCTATTATCATCACATTATTAATTATTTTATTGCTATTATTGACATCATCACATTATTATTATCATCATCACATTGTTATTGCTATTATCATCATATTAATTATTTTATTGCTATTATTATTATCATCACATTATTAATTATTTTATTGCTATTATTAACATCATCACATTATTTATTTTATTGCTATTATTATTATCATCATCACGTCATCATCATCACATTATTTATTATCATCATCATCATAATCATCATCATATTATTTTATTGCTATTATTATCAACAATTATTATATTATCATCATCATTATCATCATCATCATATTTTTAATTATTTTATTGCTATTACAGTGGTCACTCCCTATTAAGACCACCCAGGGAGCACTTCCAACTGGTCTTATTAGAGAGGTGGTCTTACTTGGGAATATTGCTCTCGGACATGGCAGGGGTCTCACAAAGCATTGCTCAATGGATTTTATTGTGTAGTGTACACACATTCATAATATTAAACCAACTGCAAGCTCCCCAAATAAGATACTGTATTCTCATTTGGAATTATGGGTGTCTTGAGAAAGACATTGCTTATCATTGTACACATGTATGTATGTATTGGACATTAGACTCATGCAGTGTCCTTAGGACACAGAAAGTCTGAGATACTGGACTGGACAGTCCGCTCCATCCTGTTCTGGATGACCATCTGCTCGATAGAATCAGCACATGCCACAAGCTTGGGAATGCCTCGATGAGTGGCAAAGTCACGCAGCTTGCACACCATCTCAAACACCTTTGTCACAGTTACAGGAGTGGGCATGGGGTCATCCTCCTCATTATCTGACTCAGGCTCCTCAGGGGAGGAGTCGGCAGGGGTGGCGAGGTCATGGTCGAGGGCAGGGTCATAGTGGTCCTCACTGGTGTGGTCCTCGCTGTCGATGTTGGCGTAGCCCTCCAGTGTCACACCCTGCGGCAGCTGCACATTGATGACCGTATCCTCAGAAGAGATGGTGAGCTCCTCGATCTCAGCAGCAGGGGCAGTGGTGGTACACTTCTTAAAGCACTTCTTGATGGTGGACACGTGGAAGTCATCCCAGGCCTTTTTGAGCTAGCGGATCGCCATAAGAACATCCACCTTCTTGACAAGCGAGCTCATTTTCTCAGTAACCACTATTGGCATTCACAGTGTCGTCCATGAGCCGGAAAATGTAGCGGATCATCTGCCTTCGGTAGAACCGCTTCATGACCTTGATGATGCCAGCGTCCATAGGCTGAAGCTTGGAGGTGGTGTTGGCGGGCAGGAAGACCAGCTTGAGGTTTCTGAGGTTGATATCTGAGTGCGCTGAGCAGTTGTCAATGAAGATGATGATCTTCCGACCCTCGGCAAGCATCTTATTGTGGGTGCGCTTGAGCCACTGCTCCCAGATGGGAGTGCTCATCCATGCCTCATCCACGCCTTGGCCTATGCCTCATACTCGATGCCGAGGTCCCTCTTTGGATCAATGCAGATGTAAATATGTACCAGTTCCTGATCTTTCACAGTTAATGGAAGGTAGATCTTCAAACCCCCCAAAAAATTCACTGTATTCTTGGGTGCTTGGTCTTATTTGGGAGGGGTATTGACCCAGCCAAGTGGTCTCTTAAGAGAGGTGGACTTATCTTAGAGGGTCTTACTTGGGAGGGACAAAATAAAGCCAGCCAACCGGGAGCAAGCAAAAGTGGTCTTATAATGGAGGTGGTCTTACTTGGGAGGGTCTTAATCTTGGGAGGGTCTTAATACGGAGGGACCACTGTATTATTATTATCATCATCATTACTTATTTTATTGTTATTATTATTGTCATCATCACCATTACTTACTTCATCATCATCATCATCATCATCATCATCATCATCATCATCATCATCATCATCATCATCATCATCATCATCATCATCATCATCATCATCATCATCATCATCATCATCATCATCATCATCATCATCATCATCATCATCATCATCATCATCATCATCATCATCATCATCATCATCATCATCATCATCATCATCATCATCATCATCATCATCATCATCATCATCATCATCATCATCATCATCATCATGATCATCATCATCATCATCATCATCATCATCATCATCATCATCATCATCATCATCATCATCATCATCATCATCATCATCATCATCATCATCATCATCATCATCATCATCATCATCATCATCATCATCATCATCATCATCATCATCATCATCATCATCATCATCATCATCATCATCATCATCATCATCATCATCATCATCATCATCATCATCAATCATCATCATCATCATCATCTCATCATCATCACCACATCATCATCATCATCATCATCATCATCATCATCAACGATGCAGTGATCCCAAATTAAGTGTGAATTTTAGTGTATATGGTAAAGAATCACCTGGCAATTCTGTAATGGTTTTGGTGTTTATAATTTTGACGATGCTTTACCATGCATGTTGCTGGTTGTCAAGGATATTGGCCACTTATCAATGCTGGGGTTTTGCTCCTTCAACTAGGGTAAGGCAGTGGCTATGGTTAGGGCCGGGGTCCAACTTTTTGTGACAAAAATGCGGGACACATAGACGCGTCTTTCTGGGGTGTCTGGGGAGGGGGAATTTGAAATAAATGCTTGTGATTGTTTTACTGCAACCTTGGACAGCAAATCTATTAACCTCATGGTCAATAAATGCTCTGATTCAAGTTTGAGGTATAGAGTTTATTTTGACCTCATGGCAGTGGGAGTGGCCATCCTTGCTTCCAGATGCAAAACCCGTCCTGCATTCCATATATATGGCATTTTTCTGATCTGACCATTTTACAAAACATTCCGTCAAAGTGAATTAAACTTGGTTCCTCTTCCGGCTTGGCACCTGCAGCCCCCCGGCTTGGCACCTGCAGTCTCCCGGCTTGGCACCTGCAGCTTGCTTTCTAGATGGAGTTGTGAAGCCCGACTGACATTCACAGTCTGAATCGACATATTGATGTCTGATAAAGATCTGATCGGGCCAATAGTTCACGTGGACTATACTAGTTGCACAGCTTATATTTTGAGGTAGGCGGTGCCGTAATAATGCTAGCAGCTAGAGTCCAAGGTTCACATGAGTTGTGGTGAGAGGAGCTGGCCTCTACTAGCTAGCTACTAGCCAGAATTGCCGGGGGAGACCTATCGTTCAGCACTGGCTTCTCTAGCCCATAGCTGCAAACCTATTCCAAAGCATTCAAGAATGAACTGGTTGGAGCCGCTACTACGTACCTGCTATTTAAGAGCAGGGGTAGCAAGCAAAATGAGGTACATTTGGCATGTCTGGTGGGACGGGTGTGTGGAATGCAGGACTGTCCTACGAGATGCGGGACAGTTGGCAGGTCTGTGGCTGTGGCTAGAGTCAGGGGAGTGGCTAGCAGTGGCTAGGGTTAAGGCGAGGGGAGTGGCTAGGGACAGGGAAGTGATTGCCAGGGGAGTGGCTAGGGACAGGGAAGTGACTATGGTTTAGGCAAGGGGAGTGGCTAGCTGTGGTTACGGTTAAGGCCAGGGGAGTGGCTAGAGCCAGGGAAGTGACTGCCAGGGGGGCTATCAGTGGCTCCCAAGCCAGGGGAGAGCCAGGGAAGTGACTGTGGTCAGGGCCAGGGGAGTGGCCAGCAGTAGCTATGATTAGGACTAGGGGAGAGGCTAGAGCCAGAAGTGACTAGCACTGGCTACAGTGGCTAAGATTGGGGCCAGGCAGTAGCTAGGGCTAGGTCAATGGCTGGAGTAAACGGTGTCAACATGATGGCACAATGCAGGGTTGTTGATGTGAGGAATCGGATTTGGTAGAGATGTGCAGTATATAAAGACGTGTAGACGTAGCCTGCAGTGCCCTGAAAACAGCAAGGGCAGCTCCAGAGAGCCCAAGTGTTTCTAAACACTGTAGACTCTGTTAGTCGCGATGTCTTGTTTCAAATAGTAATAGCTAATGCCAGCTTCATCGGAGGTCACCAGATACCAGAGCCTGCACTAGTCAAATTGGTATATGTCTAGTGATGCCACGGAATCCCGGAATAGCTATGGACATTCAAAGTTCCATTTTCTTGTGATACTGACTGGCGGGAGAAAGGGCTAACTAGGATTGTGTGGGCAAGAACTCGGAATGTGGGGACTGTAACGTTTAATTTGTTCCCCCCCAAAAGTTGTTCCCCCCTTATTGAAAGTTTTGTTCCCCCCTTATTGAAAGTTTTGTTCCCCCCTTATTGAAAGTTTTGTTCCCACCCTAGCCCTAGCCCTAGCCCTAGCCCTAGCCCTAGCCCTAGCCCTTTATTTTTCAAGAGGGAACTTTTTTTTCAAGTAAAAAGTTCCAGGGGGAACATATTTTTTAAAGAAAAAGTTCCAGGGGGAACCAAATATGGGGGGACCAGACCAAATTTGTCATGACAGGACCTCAACCTCCATATTTGATCACAGGATCATCCACAGCACTACTCGATCCGTCCCGATCAAATTGCTGCATATACTGTATGCCCCACTTGGTTTTCAAGGTTGCTCCTAATGCATTGCTCCATTCTAACTGCAGCCACATATTCTAAACTTGTTGAAACCTTGTTTTAGATGGAGGATTTCAGCAGTTATTTTGCTGGTAAGAAAAGATTGCTTCCAAAGCACAGTGACCTCAGCTTCTACAACTGGGACAACAACTATGTCATCTCAACCTCTACCCCCAACTATCAGGTAAATGCAAATAATGTGTGGTCTATTCAGGTTTGCCTTTTTAAGCTGTTCAATGTACATATACATGGCAGGTGGCCATGACAGGTGGCGTAGACCTTTGAATGGCATACCAAAAGATCGGGAACGCTCTCAGCTATTCAATGGAGATTGAATTATCAAAATTGGTTTAGTCTTGGGAAAGTTATACTCCTTGCAGAGTTAATCTTAGTTGAATTAAATATGTAGATGTAATATGGCAGAGCCTTTGAAAAGAACATGATCACTCGCAAGTTATTCAATGGTGGTTGAATTACCAAACTGGTTTAGTCTTGGGAAAGTTGTACTTCCTTCAGAGTTAATCTTGTTGAATTAGGTGTAGACCCTTTGAATTGCATACCAAAATGATGTGATCACTATCAACTATTCAGTGGTAGTTGAATTATCAAAATCGGTTTAGTCTTGGGGAAGTTACTCCCTGCAAAACTAAATTAGCTAGTTATGTAACTATATATGCGTAGACACTTGAAGGAAATAAGCTGGTCGCTCTTGGCTATTATATCACTCTCAGAAGGTCAACATTGGGTTAGTCCTGCGATTTTTGTATATACCAGCGAAGTCATCATGAAGTGGTTTCAGAGAACAGAAAGTCAGGCAACTTTTAGATGTATGGCTATGAAAAGTCTGTTTTGAGTTGTGTTGAAGCCTTCAATGCAGACTGTGAACTGTGCTCGTCAAAGCTTAGTAGGCAATCTCCAGAGAAATGAGATGGAAATGGAACAGTGGTATAGAAGACCAACCCTGGCACTCATTATTACCCAACCCAGGAAAGGAGGGCCCATACTCTCTTGTATGTATTCCAAGTTAACAAGTCAATAGGTAATTCGTGATTCTAGCATGATTGCAACCACTAAGACTACTAGTTGCCCAATTAACACCCAGATTATCACCCATGTTCATGCCAATTAGAGCCAGTGTGTGGCTTGATTTCATCTTGATTCATAACTCTCCTCAACAACATATTCTTCCCTTCCTAACAGAGCATCTGATTCCATCAGTTGCTACACTAATGGCTAACTATTTCTTCAAGGCCTACTATGCATTTTTTTACCACTTTGATAGCTTGTTAATGAAGGCCTTTGTAACCACTTAAGGTTTAATGGTTTGTGTATTTTAAGGCCTATATGTGTACCTCATAACCACTTAAGATTTAAGTAATGGTTGTCTATTATAAGGCCTAAACCACTTAAATTTAATTAATGGAGTGTGTATTATAAAGGCCATTCTAATAACCACTTAATTTAATTAATGGCCAGTATAGTAGTATTTATGTACTACATATATCTTATGGTTTAAAAAATATAATCCCATGTCAAGTAGAAGAATGTGTTCACTTAAAAAATATAATCCCATGTCAAGTAGAAGAATGTGTTCACTTAAAAAATATAATCCCATGTCAAGAAGAAGAATGTATTCACTTAAAAAATATAATCCCATGTCAAGTAGAAGAATGTATTCACTTAAAAAATATAATCCCATGTCAAGTAGAAGAATGTATTCACTTAAAAAATATAATCCCATGTCAAGTAGAAGAATGTATTCACTTAAAATATATAATCCCATGTCAAGTAGAAGAATGTATTCACTTAAAAAATATAATCCCATGTCAAGTAGAAGAATGTGTTCACTTAAAAAATATAATACTATGTCAAGTAGAAGAATGTATTCACTTAAAAAATATAATCCCATGTCAAGTAGAAGAATGTGTTCACTTAAAAAATATAATACTATGTCAAGTAGAAGAATGTGTTCACTTAAAAAATATAATCCCATGTCAAATAGAAGAATGTGTTCACTTAAAAAATATAATCCCATGTCAAGTAGAAGAATGTGTTCACTTAAAAAATATAATGCTAGAAGAATGTGTTCACTTAAAAAAATATAATCCCATGTCAAGTAGAAGAATGTGTTTACTTAAAAAATATAATGCTAGAAGAATGTGTTCACTTAAAAAAATATAATCCCATGTCAAGTAGAAGAAGGTGTTCACTTAAAAAAATATAATGCCATGTCAAATAGAAGAATGTGTTCACTAAAAAAATATAATCCCATGTCAAGTAGAAGAATGTCTTCACAGAATCCATGGTTTCCACACTTTGTGTGACACATGGAGATTGCTACCACACCCCCTCCCATCCCACTTTGGGGTAAAGGTTAACGCTATTTTGTTACCACTTATGGCTGGCATCTTCTTGCTAAAGAGAATGAAGAGAAACCTGCTAGCGAGATTAGAGATTGCTAGGTAAAAGTGCGAAAGAGGCTACCATGTTTATGTAGCTATATGGAAACTGTGAAGTTTGGTGCACGCGACATGTTGGCTGATGGTGGTGTGTGGAGGAATGCTGGATAACCAGCAGGAGGGGAGCCAGCCGGTGACATCCACCTCCACCACAACACCAACTCAAAGGTTGAGTGCACGGTGGGTGTCTGCAAACAAAATCAATACTTGGAATTTTTTAGGTTGGCTGCCTCTGGGAGGATGGCGGCATGGATTGGTCCTTGTAGTAGTGATGAAGCCCATGAGTTGCAACCACTAACGTTTGCTAGGATGTGTCTGCCTATGTGTATTACATGCTAATGAGTTCGTGTGATGGGCAAAAAAGATCTACTTTTCTCTGTGTTTTTTACCACCATTTGTCGGTGTTGAGAATTTCTTGGAAGTCTTGACTACCACCAGGACAGCTGCAAAGGTTGCTCAACCTTCCTAATCCAGCAAGCCAGCAGATCTGGGTATGTAGTTCCCTTTTTATTTTTTTTATTGGTAATTATGACTCCACCTACCTCAAGTTTGATACATTGAGTATGTCATTAACACTCTCATGGTGATACCAACTGCATATGCAGCTATTCTCTGTAACTCATGACGAGATGGAGAGAGGGTTAGTAGCATACAAGGGCCGCTCTCTTACTGTGCCTATTTGCGAATGCACACATGTATATTACATGCTATGTACTGGGTCTTTCGGTACCGGGTTCGTCTATATTGGCCTAGCCTAAATCCAATGACACCACTCCAAGTATTGGCCTGTGTAACATAATACCTAATTTCAGGTGCTTGCTTGCATCAGCTTGTCTATGTGCCTGGTCGGACTTCCCACGGGTACTCTCTCTTGGTTTGAAGGGTATCCCCCTTAGGTCACTTGCCTTTCAGCCTGTCTATGGGGCGGCTCCCAGGACACTTGCCCTATCCTTGCCTGTTTGTGGGGTCGGGTCTACCCCTCCCCCCCAGGGTACTTGCCGTTGCTCCGCCTGTGGAAGCCACCCCTGGATGCTTGCCTTTACCTGTTGGTCTGAGGGTGGCCTCCCTTGGGTATTTTTCCTGTCATTCTGTAGTTTGAGGGGGGGGGGGGGGGGGGGGCAGATATGTACTTACTGGCATATTTAAAGTGCATGCACTTATGACTCTGAACAGTAAGGATCTATGCACTTACAACTTGCATGCACTTATGAGTGAACAGCTTTGCACTTATCACCTACATATGGTTATGAGTGAACAGGAAGGACCTATCCACTTATCACCTGCATGCCCTAGGACTGAACAGTAAGCTAATCATCTGTAAGTGAACATATATCACCTGCATGCCCTAGGACTGAACAGTGAGGCTAATCATCTGTAAGTGAACATATATCACCTGCATGCCCTAGGACTGAACAGTAAGGCTAATCATCTGTAAGTGAACATATATCACCTGCATGCCCTGGGACTGAACAGTGAGGCTAATCATCTGTAAGTGAACATATATCACCTGCATGCCCTAGGACTGAACAGTGAGGCTAATCATCTGTAAGTGAACATATATCACCTGCATGCCCTAGGACTGAACAGTGAGGCTAATCATCTGTAAGTGAACATATATCACCTGCATGCCCTAGGACTGAACAGTAAGGCTAATCATCTGTAAGTGAACATATATCACCTGCATGCCCTAGGACTGAACAGTGAGGCTAATCATCTGTAAGTGAACATATATCACCTGCATGCCCTAGGACTGAACAGTGAGGCTAATCATCTGTAAGTGAACATATATCACCTACATGCCCTAGGACTGAACAGTGAGACTAATCATCTGTAAGTGAACATATATCACCTACATGCCCTAGGACTGAACAGTGAGGCTAATCATCTGTAAGTGAACATATATCACCTGCATGCCCTAGGACTGAACAGTGAGGCTAATCATCTGTAAGTGAACATATATCACCTGCATGCCCTAGGACTGAACAGTGAGGCTAATCATCTGTAAGTGAACATATATCACCTGCATGCCCTAGGACTGAACAGTGAGGCTAATCATCTGTAAGTGAACATATATCACCTGCATGCCCTAGGACTGAACAGTGAGGCTAATCATCTGTAAGTGAACATATATCACCTGCATGCCCTAGGACTGAACAGTGAGGCTAATCATCTGTAAGTGAACATATATCACCTACATGCCCTAGGACTGAACAGTGAGGCTAATCATCTGTAAGTGAACATATATCACCTGCATGCCCTAGGACTGAACAGTGAGGCTAATCATCTGTAAGTGAACATATATCACCTGCATGCCCTAGGACTGAACAGTAAGACTAATCATCTGTAAGTGAACATATATCACCTGCATGCCCTAGGACTGAACAGTGAGGCTAATCATCTGTAAGTGAACATATATCACCTGCATGCCCTAGGACTGAACAGTGAGGCTAATCATCTGTAAGTGAACATATATCACCTGCATGCCCTAGGACTGAACAGTGAGGCTAATCATCTGTAAGTGAACATATATCACCTGCATGCCCTAGGACTGAACAGTAAGGCTAATCATCTGTAAGTGAACATATATCACCTGCATGCCCTAGGACTGAACAGTAAGACTAATCATCTGTAAGTGAACATATATCACCTGCATGCCCTAGGACTGAACAGTGAGGCTAATCATCTGTAAGTGAACATATATCACCTGCATGCCCTAGGACTGAACAGTGAGGCTAATCATCTGTAAGTGAACATATATCACCTGCATGCCCTAGGACTGAACAGTGAGGCTAATCATCTGTAAGTGAACATATATCACCTGCATGCCCTAGGACTGAACAGTGAGGCTAATCATCTGTAAGTGAACATATATCACCTGCATGCCCTGGGACTGAACAGTAAGCTAATCATCTGTAAGTGAACATATATCACCTGCATGCCCTGGGACTGAACAGTAAGGCTAATCATCTGTAAGTGAACATATATCACCTGCATGCCCTAGGACTGAACAGTAAGGCTAATCATCTGTAAGTGAACATATATCACCTGCATGCCCTAGGACTGAACAGTGAGGCTAATCATCTGTAAGTGAACATATATCACCTGCATGCCCTAGGACTGAACAGTAAGGCTAATCATCTGTAAGTGAACATATATCACCTGCATGCCCTAGGACTGAACAGTGAAGCTAATCATCTGTAAGTGAACATATATCACCTACATGCCCTAGGACTGAACAGTGAGGCTAATCATCTGTAAGTGAACATATATCACCTGCATGCCCTAGGACTGAACAGTGAGGCTAATCATCTGTAAGTGAACATATATCACTAGGACTGAACAGTGAGGCTAATCATCTGTAAGTGAACATATATCACCTGCATGCCCTAGGACTGAACAGTGAGGCTAATCATCTGTAAGTGAACATATATCACCTGCATGCCCTAGGACTGAACAGTGAGGCTAATCATCTGTAAGTGAGCATATATCACCTACATGCCCTAGGACTGAACAGTAAGGCTAATCATCTGTAAGTGAACATATATCACCTGCATGCCCTAGGACTGAACAGTGAGGCTAATCATCTGTAAGTGAGCATATATCACCTGCATGCCCTAGGACTGAACAGTGAGGCTAATCATCTGTAAGTGAACATATATCACCTGCATGAGCTTATGACTGAACAATGAGGCTTATTTCCTGCATGTGCTTATAGTTACAATGCTGACTAAGAGTGGTGGGTATTGTTTTTATATTAGATGTGCTCTATTTTATGTGCTAGAGTTTGAGGACTTATGATAGCAGTTGAGATCAATTAAGAAAGCATCGTGCATGGCCAACATGAAAAAGAAGTAGTACCCACAATCATGATTTAAAACCCAGGTGGCACACTTGTTATGCCCATTCATAAGACAGGAGCTGCCATTTCCATTATCCATTTTCCCTCAGACTAACACATCTTGGTCCTTCAGTTCCTTCATTGCGTATGTGAAGCTGGCATCATCACATCCATTTTACACCCAGTCAGAAGAGCTTCTATCCCAACCATCATTTTTCCTTTAGGCCTGCCACTTTCTTCATCCTTGCACCGTATGTAAATCCGATAGATATAATATAAAGTTGTACCAAACAAAAACCACTTCTTAATCTTTGGGCTAAGATTTAAAATAGAACTCAATCCTTTTCAGACTGACACCATCAGAAATAATAAATGCTGCATGCGCAGGTTGTGGTACAAGTAAGATTTGACGGCACAATTTGTACTTAGTGTACTCTTATAGTTTAGATAGACTTGGCATGCTGTTCATGATAAAGGTTGGCAATGACACTGGACATTTCAACGGTCAGTGGCTATAGTCAATGTCAGGATTTGGGGCTCTGTGATGTGTTATTGGGATTGAAAGTGAAAGAATATCTACAAGCAAACCAAAACAAGTGTAATGCATAATGAAGGTGAACTTAATTGTATGCACAGGACACAGGATCTGAAATTGTTAAAAAATAAAATATACTTTTCAAGGCATATTTTCACTGTCGGTTGCCTTCGGGCTTTCATATCTCTTGTTTGGGATGGTTTAAGCAAATTGGTAATTCTGTGTTCCTTGACCCAATATATACCAATAACTCGAATTTATGTTCTGCCAGATTCTGCCCATCCAGGTGACCAATTATCACTCAAGTTCAGAGCAATTAGAGCCTGTGATTCCCCTTGATTTCATCTCCCTTGATTGTCCTCAGCAACACATTTTTCTTTTTTCTCTCTGATTTTCACTGTCTAGTTCTATAAGCATTACCCAAATAGCATGTTCATAGGCCCACCTAACATGCACTTTTCAACCAACCACTTATATTGTGTTGAGAACTTTTCATCAACGTTAGTGGCTACCAAGTGTGCCCTTCGAGTGACACTTACACTAATGGTTATAATGAGACCTGTTGTGCAATTTAAGATTTAATTAATGACTGGTTTATTATGAGGCATATTGTGCACTTAAAGATTTAAGGAGGACAAGTGCCAGAAAGAAGTCATGGTATCACAACCTTGTTGTTACGACTTTTCGAGCTCCATAAATTCTGTAACACTTCAATGTATGAACTTGATATATAGCTCAAATGATAGATCACTCTGTGTGCTCTCTTTTGGCATTAAAAAAGTAGCATAGGTATAACTATGCTAAAGTTACATGCAGCCAAAGTGGGGTACCTCAAAATCTGAGTACCTGAACTGTTGCCAGTTGAAATTGGCTAGAGGAAGTCCTACTCTACAACTCTATGGTGTTGATTTAGACGCTAAAATGTAATAATTGGACAAGCGCGGGTGCTGAAAAAATTTGGGGGGGTGGCTGGTTTATTATGAAGCTAATTACGCACTTTTTGATACTCTGCAGACTTCCTTCTCCTCCTCATTTTCCCCTTCCTTTTTCCTTTTTTCCCCTCCATCTTTTCTTTTTCTCATTTAACCCCTCCCCACATTCATCCTTTGCTGCATGCTGTGGTAAGGGGTTAACATTTCTAATTTGTTACCATATAAGGAAATCAGCTTCTTGCTGCTTGCCTTATATGGTAAAGCAAGAGCAAGAGATTTGCTGTGAAATTTGTTGCTTGCTGACATGTTGGCTGATGGTGGTGTGTGCAGGAATGCTGGATGGCCAGCAGGAGGGGAGCCGGTGACATCCACCTCCACCACAACACCAACTCAAAGGCTGAGGTCATGGTGGGTATCTGCAAACAATATCAACATCTGGAATTTCTGAGGTTGGCTGTCTCTGGAAGGATGGCGTCATGCATTGGTCCTTGTAGTAGCGATGAAGCCCATGAGCTGTAACCACTGGGATACTCATGAGCTTGTGTACTAGTCACAAAAAAAATTAAATTCTAGTACAGGTGCTGTCAGTGTCAGGAATCCTTGGAAGTCTCAAATGCCACCACAATGGCTACAAAGTTGCCCGCGTGGTTGTGTGGTCACAGTTTTCATATTAGGTGTGGTCTATTTTATGTGATGGAGTTTGAGAAAACCAATGGCAGCAGCAGCAAACTTGGAAAGCATTATTCATGGCCACCATGAAATGAGAGTATTTGCCAGGGGCAGGTCAAAATTTATAAGGGATTGGGGGGGGGGGTTGGATATAATTTTTTTGGCAACTGAGTTTGTATCACAAGGTTCTTATAGTCCACAATTTTTTTTTATCACTCACAGTCTAGTACGTAGGCAGGTCATGTGTGAGTAGAATAAAACCAAACAAAAATGGAGATAACTTTTTACAAGCCAGGGGAGACTTGCCACGCTTCAGCCACTGTGTATTCCCACTCTAGGAGGAAGGAGACCTACGCCTACCAGTAGTGCCAGCAATTAAGAACAATCATGATATGAAATCCAGGGGGGCATAGTTATTTCCCCCTGACTTGCCATGTCCTTGGTCATTCATCATCACACCGATTTACACACAGTAAGAAGAGCTGCTGTTGCAACCACCATCTTCCTCTAGGCCTGCCACCTCCTTCACCTTGCACTATCTATCTATCTATAACAAAAGTGCATGCTTATTTTATAAGTACAGTGATGCTGTCAACTTATCTACAACCAGCACATGTGTCATTTAAGTTTTTATATTATTGCCGATAGTGTCGGTCTGAAAGAGAGAGTTTTTTCCCCCCACTTGATCTTAGCCAACAGGTTGAGAAATGATTTTTTGGGGTGTAAGCTTATATCTAGAGAGAGAATGTGTGTGTGTGTATATAGACATACATATGCAACAGATATAAAGTTTATATATATAGAGAGAGAAAGAGACAACAGATATCAATTTGTCTATATATATATAAAGTTGTCTGTATAGCCAACGCATACATATATAGACAACAGATATTAAAGTTGTCTATATATATATATAAACAACATATATAAAGTTGTCCAAACGTATATACATTTCTATGTGTATATATATATATGTATAGGATAGCCTATACAAAAGAGTCGGTTATGCGCCTATGTAACCTCCGAGTTTGCGGTTACCCCGAGGTGAAGCCGAGGAATGTACGAAGCCGAGGAATGTAACAGCAAACGAGTAGGTTACACTGGCGCATAACCGACTCTTTTGATAGGCTATCTTACTTATACTACATTGCGCATGCGCTAAACTACATAGCAACTAGAATTTTTTACTATTAACCAAGGCGCCCCAGCTATTGACAAAGTACTGCTAGATAAACACGCAGCTTAGTTGGAACAACTTCCTTCAACTGATAATAAAAAACTCCTTCAACTTCAGGGATTTATGAGCCCAGATATTTTGCAGTGGCTGCAGCCAGGACCTTCTGTTTCTCCTCCCATCGCTATTCAACCAACTCCAGTGTCCCAATCGAGTAGGTTACACTGGCGCATAACCCGCGAGTGGAGTATACTTATACTACATTGTGCACGCGCTAAACTACATCCGGTTAAAAGTGTAGGTTACGCGCCTATGTAACCTACAGTTATTAACCAATCAGATTAGCCACAGATGATGTGATGTAGTATAAAGACAGATAAATAGATAGATTATATATATATATATATATATATAGGGTTCTTTTTTCCTTCCTTTTTCTCTCCATTATGTACGATATAGGAACCCACGAACCTATCCCAACCAAACGTTGTGTGGCCTTTCCCGAGGAAGGTTTCAAGTATTTTTTTTTGATCTGGAAAAATAAACTCGTTATTTGTGATCATCGACAGCCATTTAGTTTAGGAAAGTACAATTTTCACGTTACCAACGATAGCTCACAAATAAGGCAACACGGCGGCAACACGGCGACATTACCAACAAACCACTTGACTGAAAGTAATTAATATTAAGCGAACAATTTTCCAGAAATCACCAACGCAACCGAAAACGAAATAAAAATTCGCTAAATCTACTGAAAGCGGTCATAATTAAGTAAATGGTTCTCCTATTTTCTGTATCACCAATGCTACCCAAACACAAATATTGTGTAGCGCTCCATCATCCTCGACGACATGGCACAGCCACAGAATAGTAGAGGCAAGAGGCAGCAACTTATGGCAGCGCTCAGGAGAAGCTGCCCGCAGCAAGAGGAGAAGAGAAGAGAAGAATGATCATTTTGTGAAACACATACCCAGGCTGTTCTTCATGAGGATCTCAACTACTGGGTGCCTAGGCCTTGCTTCATGGGGACTAGATGCCAGGCTCTTTTTCATGGAGAGCCTCGCTACTGGGTGTCTAGGCCCTGATTCATGAGGAGCCCAGCTACTGGATGCCCATGCTCTTCTTCATGGGGAGCCCAGCTACTGTAGAAGGGAGGATTTTAGGCCCTGCTTCTTTTAGTAAGTAGGATTCACCTCGTATCAGGTACCTTTTATTGTTGGATTTTGCATTTTGGAATGCAATATTTGCTCTTTTCTTGTTCAGGCAACACCGAGAACCCCTGCTATTACGTTATGTTTAACCCCTGCTATTACATTATGTTTAACCCCTGCTATTATGTTATGTTTAACCCCTGATATTACGTTATGTTTAATCCCTGCTATTACGTTATGTTTAACCCCTGCTATTATGATATATTTAGCCCCTGCTATTATGTTATGTTTAACCCCTGCTATTACATTTATGTTTAACCCCTGCTATTATGTTATGTTTAACCCCTGATATTACGTTATGTTTAATCCCTGCTATTATGTTATGTTTAACCCCTGCTATTATGTCATGTTTAACCCCTGCTATTACGTTGTTTAACCCCTGCTATTATGTTATGTTTAAACCTTGCTATTATGATATATTTAACCCCTGCTATTACATTACATTTAACCCCTGCTATTATGTTCGTTTAACCCCTGCTATTATGATACGTTTAACGCCTGCTATTATGTTATGTTTAACCCCTGCTATTATGTTGGTGTGGCATCCAGAAAGACTACCTTTAACAACAGTGTATGATCTATTATTAATACATGCATCGCTTACCAGGTGTATGGAGACAAAACCGTATGGTATTTAAGGACCACCCAAAGAAGTCTTTAAGGCAATCATTTTTAATTTTGGAGGAAGTCACTCATTTCTTGCGGCATTTAGGCCACCCTGTCAGTTGGATTTCCCTCATTTCTTGCCTGGATACACCAGACATTAGGAAGAAGGTATCAAGTACCATACCGTGTGGTTTTTGCTTTGGGGGGCGAAGGAAATAACTCATTTCAGGGCATTTGGGGGGCAATTTTGTCACTGCATAGAGTTAGATACTGCATTTTGAAATGTATCAATTCTTGCATCACTTATCCTTTTTTTGTCCGGGCAATGCCCGGGTTCCCCTGCCAGTGCCAACTTCTCAGCCATATATACATAATATGTATGTATGTATGTATATATATATATTAGCAGAGGTGCTAGGTGTTGCCCGGCAAAGAGGAACACAAAATGATGAAAGTTTAGGACACGTTTCCCTCCCCACCCCCCTTCCCCACCCCAGACCCATTTTTGACTCACCAATGTTACTCTCCAAAACCCCTGTATGGCTAGCTACCTTTAAAATAAAAGACTCAAACCAGTCCAAGACCACTCTACCCTCTGTAAATCTCTATTAGAGGAGGGCTAGAAGCAGCCTTGCTGGCAGACTGTTTGCCTTGGGTGAGGTCTAGCTTAGCCAGCGTAGTTTGTTTGTAATGTTGTATCTACATCGTGTTGCTATCGTTGCAAATGTGAAACTGCTTGCATGGGTATATGCTTGCATGGGTATATATGCAAGTATTCCTAAATAAAATGGCCAATTGGCAGACAACACTATGCGCCGTATCGCATGATAGCTTCAAGTCTGAATCCTGACCAAATGTTTGCTAAAACCATCCACGCATCTATCTAGTTCCGTAGGCGGAGTTTCATCCGGATCTAACCTTCCATTCGGCTGTGCATAGCGGACATACATACAGACAGACACAGGGTCCTATATATACAATATATATATATATATATATTCCATAGATGTATATATATAAGCTTGTACCAAAAACAATTTCCCAGCCTTTTTCCTAAGGTCATGTAGAAATAAATGCTGCATGCGAAGTCTATTAGTACCACCATCCACACTTAGTGATACATATATGCCAGGTCTTGTGGTATAGTAAAAAACGAGCAATAAAAACTGGACATTACTATAGTGAGTGGCTGTAGTCAGCATCAGGATTTGGTGCTGTGATGTGTTAATGAGAAATGTGTTAATGAGAAAAGACTTCCATGAAAGTGAAAGAATATCTACAAGCAAACAAAAACAAGTAAGATGCTGTGACTTATTTGATGAAGGTGATCTTAATTGTATGCACATGAATACGTGACAGGATCTGAGAAAAGGAAATTAATAATTCAAGGCTTATTTTCACTGTCGACTGCTTGTCCTTTGCCTTCGGGCTTTCATATCTCTTGTTTGCGGTGGTTTAAGCAAATTGGTAATTCTGTGTTCCTTGACCCAATAACTCGAATTTATAATGTTTATAACGTTTTGACTTCAGATTCTGCCCATCGAGGTGTCCAATTATCACTAAGTTCAGAGCAATTAAAGCCAGTGTGTTCAGTTATTATGAGAGTCTGATGCCCCTTCATTTTCCCTTGATGATATAACTGTCCTCAGCTACACAATTTCCTTCTTTCCCCAGGAGGAGTAGAGGGAATATTATATATATGAATTACCCAAGTGATTTATACAGTGTGCATTTTCAACCACTTAATTTTTAATTGTAAAAAAATAATTAATGGGTGCTCTATTGTTAGGGCTATTGTGCACGTTTCAACTGTGTATCAGTTAGTTAATGGCTGGTTTGATATAATATATGCAATATGCAAAATAGACCATAATATGGTCTATTTTGCACTTAGCAATCACTTACATAGGTTTAATTAATGGTTGGTTTATTACAAGGCTTTTGTGCACTTAGAAATCACTTACATAGGTTTAATTAATGGCTGGTATATCATTGTATTGATGTGCAATAGGTATATGTATTGTGATTTCAAAATGTAACCACTTGTCAAATATGAGAGGACCCTCACAGAATCCATGCACCCCACAGTGGCTATATATAACTGAAGTAGATGAAACTAGGACTGCCTATACTTAGAGTGACCTCTTTTCGTATCTGCTGGATTGAGAATATTGAATGACTTTTTAGCGGTTGTGATGGCAACGGAGTAGTCAAATACCATAAAGAAGCTCTTTTTATTATGATGGAGATAATAAGATGATGTTATTTTGGGGTCCCCCCCCCCAAACACACACACACACGCACACACACTTATCCAAAGTACACACTTATCCTTTGGTTCATGTTGTGGTAAGGTTAGCATTTCAATCTGCATTTCAATCTGTGTGTTATTTTTTTGTTTTCACATAAGGCTGGCAGCTTTTTGCTGTGAAGTTCAGTTTGGTGCATGCGAATGTTGACTGATGGTGGTGTGTGGAGGAATGTTGGCTGATGGTGGTGTGTGCAGGAATGCTGGATGGCCAGCAGGAGGGGAGCCGGTGACATCCACCTCCACCACAACACCAACTCAAAGGCTGAACTCGTGGTGGGTATCTGCAAACAATATCAACATCTGGAATTTCTGAGGTTGGCTGTCTCTGGAAGAATGGCGGCATGCATTGGTCCTTGTAGTAATGATGAAGCCCATGAGCTTCAACCACTGGGGATGTGTCTGCCTACTAGATATACACGTACATGTGTACTGGACAAATGATATTATACATTTTTAACTCTATTGCTGTGTCGCTGTTGAGAACTCCAAGGAAATCTTTACTGTAACAGTGGACTGCATCCAGAACAGTTGAAAAGTTGCTCAAGCCTCTTAAAATCCAGCAGGCCAGATCTGTAGTTGGTAGATTGTGACTCCACCAGCTTATATGGTTTTCATGGTAAAGGGTTAAAAATATTATAAGTGGATGTAGTCAGTGGCTGTAGTTTAATAGTGTCAGGACTTGGTGCTCTGTGATGTGTTAATGAGAATTGCTCTAAAGTTAAAGAGTATCTACAAGTAAACAAGAAATACGATGCTGATATTTATATAGAACCTTGTAATATATATATATATCCTGTCATTGTACAGAAAACTAATTACCTAAAAATAGACTTCCAAGTCCTACTCTTCAGTGTCTACTAATGCTGAGCCTCTGCCTTCCAAGTCCTACTCATCAGTGTCTACTAATGCTGAGCCTCTGCCTTCCAAGTCCTACTCATCAGTGTCTACTAATGCTGAGCCTCTGCCTTCCAAGTCCTACTCATCAGTGTCTACTAATGCTTAGCCTCTGCCTTCCAAGTCCTACTCATCAGTGTCTACTAATGCTGAGCCTCTGCCTTCCAAGTCCTACTCATCAGTGTCTACTAATACTGAGCCTCTGCCTTCCAAGTCCTACTCATCAGTGTTTACTAATGCTTAGCCTCTGCCTTCCAAGTCCTACTCATCAGTGTCTACTAATGCTTAGCCTCTGCCTTCAAGTCCTACTCATCAGTGTCTACTAATGCTTAGCCTCTGCCTTCCAAGTCCTACTCATCAGTATCTACTAATGCTGAGCCTCTACCTTCCAAGTCTTACTCATCAGTGTCCACTAATGCTTAGCCTCTGCCTTCAGGCTTCATTAACTTTCGTCAGCGATGGATTTAGGAGCTGATTCACGTTCCATTCTGTTGGGGGTATTTTGTGTTCTCTGACTTAATTTGATTGCTGTCTATTGAATTTGTCCCTTTTCTCGTGCTTCACATGCATAGCAGCTGGTGGGAGTCTAGTCCTGTTTTGGTCTATCTGGATGATTTACTTGCTAATTGGTGTGAATGAGTTGGTCTGTGTGTGTGGGGTGAGGTGGGTGGGGGATGAGTGTGTGCGTGAAAGGATGCAATATGAACACAGTCAAAATCCAGGGTGCAAAAATATCGCCACATAATGGAGCTCATGTGTTCTATGAACATGTTCCTGCTGTTAATTTTAAATACCTCACTGTGCCTTACTTGAGCTCTGTAGCTAGAATTGAATAGTCTTTCAATGAGTTGGGGAAAAAACCTAACTTCCTAGCCAGCAGATTCACATATCGCTCATCAGCCAGTTATTGTTCTGCTCGTTCAACCAGGAATCTTCCGGAATACATTGTATAATCTAATCACTATGGGCCACACACTTTACCACCAGCTTGTTGTACAGTATCAAGTTGCAATGGATTTTCATTGGCTTCTTAACAGATAAAAAAGAATGCTCACATCAGCCTCACAGATAATAAAGCTCACATCAGCCTCACAGATAATAGAGCTCACATCAGCCTCACAGATAATATAGCTCATGTCAGCCTGACAGATAATAAAGCTCACATCAGCCTCACAGATAATAAAGCTCACGTCAGCCTCACAGATAATAAAGCTCACATCAGCCTCACAGATAATAAAGCTCACGTCAGCCTCACAGATAATAAAGCTCACATCAGCCTCACAGATAATAAAGCTCACGTCAGCCTCACAGATAATAAAGCTCACATCAGCCTCACAGATAATAAAGCTCACGTCAGCCTCACAGATAATAAAGCTCACATCAGCCTCACAGATAATAAAGCTCACGTCAGCCTCACAGATAATAAAGCTCACATCAGCCTCACAGATAATAAAGCTCACATCAGCCTCACAGATAATAAAGCTCACATCAGCCTAATTGGATGTCCTGAAAGTCCATGTGCATGTGTCAGTGTTTCTAAAACCTGCTTCACAGAATTAGAAAATGGGTTCATGTCAGAATAGATAGCCTTCTAGCATCGTGAGGCTAATACATGTAGCACCAGCCTTAACAGTAAGCGAATTGACTTTTGCCATTCTGCTGCTACACTTGTCAAACAAAGTGTGACAAGTGTTTAGCTTAACCACTCAGCTACTAATTAGTGTGGATGGGGATCTAATGACCTTAAAATTGACTGGACCTCAGCCTGCTGCCTGGAGTAATACTTGTTGGCATCTTTCAAACCACTTACACCCTCTCCAATACCTCAGGATGGCAAAGATTTCAGCTTGGAATGATACCTTTCACACCACTTAAGACCATCTCATGGGATGGCTGCTAAAAACATCAGCATGGAGTGATACTTATTGTTCCCTTTCACACTTACGCCCTCACCAATCACTCTGCTTCTGAGGGTGCAGAGAGCAAACACTCTATTTTTTCCCATTCATCCAGCACTACGAGATGAATGTGAGGCCTTGGATGGAAGCTGAAGCACCTTACAGAGTCTGATTGCCTAAGCCTCATGGCAGACAACGTATTCACAGCCTGCCTCGGGCATGATTATTTAATGGATGAACCAGTAGAGGTTGACTAATTAAACCCTATGTTGACAAAATATTACCACTTCTAGCTTGTTATTCTAGCTTGTTATTGCATTTTTTGCTCTTTGTTGTTGACACAGTTTGGTGTGGGTGGGGGGTGGGATTTCTTGCAAAACTACACTCCAGGAAGTAGCGATTAGTAACCAGGAATGATTCAGAATGGAATTCAGCATCTTTTTGTTTGAACAGCTGACTGCTGCTATGGGGGAAGGCCAAAGTTCCCAAAGATGGCCTCTGAATTCTGCGCGACGTCTCTTCCTTTGTTCATGGTTGGTCTTCTTTGCGTTTATGATTGTGGTGGTTCTTCTTCTCTACGCAGTGCTGTGCTGCAAGCTGTGTCCTGTCAACATCGTGCCTTGCTGCCACTTCTCTCTCCTCCACTACTCAAGGAAATCCCTACTGAAATACAGTGTCTGAATGAAACTTCACTATGACTGTGCAGCCAGTTCTCTCTCCTCTACTGACTGTGCAGCCAGTTCGCTCACTGAACTACACAAACTAGTTGTCCTGTGCTGTTTCCAGATACATATTTTTCTTCGTAATCCATTTTATTGAAGACGAGTGACATGTTCCTCTCATTGCATGTGCCCCTACAGTGCATAGTAGACCAATAGGTGCATGTGCCCCTACAGTGCATAGTAGACCAATAGATTGCTGGGATAATGAGTCCTGCATAACAATACAAACTTCCTGTCCCCCCAAGTTACCAGTGAAGGTTCGTCTGCTTCAGTCACCGATAAAGACTTCTACCCCATTACTCATTTCTGGTGTGTGCAGTTGTGTTTGCTAGCGTGTCGAATTCATTTTTGTTTACTTGAATGTGGTTGTGTTTTTATTTGTTGCTTACTTGAATGTGGGTGTTTTTTTATTTGTTGTTTACTTTAATGTGGTTGTGTTTTTATTTGTTATTTACTTTAATGTGGTTGTGTTTTTATTTGTTGATTTGAATGTGTTGACTTGAATGTGGGTGTGTTTTTATTTGATATTTACTTGAATGTGGATGTGTTTTTATTTGTTATTTACTTGAATGTGGGTGTGTGTTTGTTTACTTTACTTGAATGTGGGTGTGTTTTTATTTGTTGTTTACTTGAATGTGGGTGTGTTTTTTTAACTTTTACTTGAATGTGGGTGTTTTTTAATTTGTTGTTTACTTGAATGTTTTACTTGAATGTGGGCGTGTTTTTATTTGTTGTGTTATTTGTTTACTTGAATTGTTTACTGTGGTGTTTTTTTGTTTACTCGAATGTGGGTGTTTTTTAATTTGTTGTTTACTTGAATGGAGGTGTGGCTTATGAACATGTGCGACATATATCCCATATATGTCTCATATGTTCATAAGCCACACCTCCATTGTTGACCTAAGGCGTGCACTATTAGAACCAGCATATGTTCTGCTCACACCATTTACCCCCCCCCCCCCCCCCCCCCCCCCCCTCCCCCTGCTCATGAGCTACTCCAGGCGGCCATTGTCTTGGGTGCAGAAGCAAACCTGGTCGTGCAAAAGATTACACACATGTATACACATGCACACATCATCATGCACACATATACACACACGTATACACACATACACACATGCACATACACATGTATGCGTGCACACACATATGCACATATATACATACACATGCACACACACCATTAACTCTCATGCACACATTTTATACACACATGCACATACACACACATTCACACACATGCATGCAGGCATGCACACACACATCAACACACAATGGAAATTCCTCTCATTGTTCCACACTCTATGAACAGGTAAGGGGTCATTAAAAGTGGGAGCACTTTCTACTACTATAGCAACCAAATGCTATAGAGGGTGGCCTTACTACAGAGAGCAGAGAGTCCACAATGAGAGGCTCCCACTGTAGACGCTTTACCAAACTTGTATTGGCATGTAGATACATGATTGATGATCCTTACCATGTTGGGAGCTGAAGCGCCATACCCTACCATATTTTGAGCTGAATTGATGAGGGCGTGAATGCATTTCACACACAGAAAGTGAGAATCTTTTTTACTATTTTCACCCGAGAAAATTATTTCTTAGTCGCTGGAACAAATTAGTCATCTTTAGGAGTTTGGATCAAGTACTGGGTGGGGTTGACGCAAATGAGGGAGGTGGGGGAAGGCCACAACTGTTTTTAAATTGCAACCTCTGAAGTTGGGTGAGATTTTATGATTGAACGATCATGCTGATAATTGCTTCTACGACTTTATTAAAAAATTAAAGTAATTTGTCGAGTGAAGTGTGACACTAATCATGAAAAAAACCTTTTTTCTTTGGGCATACCTTCATATGTATGTTCATGACACAGACCAATAAATGCCCTCCTTATACAAGTGTGTGAACTGCGACGTAATTCTGCATGTGTGCCTAATCGCGCTGCTAAGAGCCGGTTCAGAGTTAACGACAGAAAGTTGACAAATAGGTTGAAAATGAGCAAGGAATAGCAAAAAGATACGGAGGAGAGCCGACTATAAAAAATCTTTGTGCTTCAAGTGTGTGTTGCGTACGCACATTCATTAAATGGAGCAGTAAGTGTAAGTGTGTGTGAACTGCTCTGTATTTCTATATTTTGGCTTCCACTTATGCTTTGCCACATGCTTTCACTCGACACCTGTTGCTGGTACTTTATTGGACCACCATTTTATTTTGTTTTGCTTTAGCTAGCTCGAGGCAACTGTGAAAACCTATAAGTTGTTGCCTCGATACCTATCTAGACATGATGTGGAAGGCTTGTTTGGTTAGCTATGCCCTGGCACAAGCTTGCTTCCCTATTAAATTACCATTACTCTCCAGGTTCACTTTGAAATAACAGAATCTGTGAAATTGTTTTCATTGAGAGTTGGTGGGTGAGACGACGCCCACACTCAAGTTGGACGGGAGAATTTGGTATTTTCCACACATGCCAGTGCACAGTGTTTGCATCCAGCGAGGGTCACTTGTCTGCTGTGGGAGGTGGTACGATCAGATTACATGTACGGTAAAGGGAAGGCAAAGAAAGAGGACCCCTGCAGAGTGCTGGTCAGTAAAGGTTTTAAATGCACGGGTAAAGGTTTTAAATGCACGGTTGTCTGTGCCAGTCGGCGTTAAATCTTCAGGATTTGCAAGTTTGCTTCAGTTCACCACATAATAATACCTTGGAGTCATTTCTACATTATGTAAGGCGAGTGGGAGCCTCTCACTGTGGACTCTCTGTAGTAAGGATACCCTCTATAGCCAGGACACTTGTTCTAGTCCCATACTAATACAGTGGGAGCCTCTCACTGTGGACTCTCTGTAATAAGGATACCCTCTATAGCTAGGATACTTGTTCTAGTCTAATATAGTGGGAGCCTCTCACTGTGGACTCTCTGTAGTAAGGACACCCTCTATAGCCAGAACACTTGCTCTAGTCCCACACTAATTAGAGTGGGTGTGCCTTAGCTGTAGAACATAAAATCAATTTTCACATCTGTCATGATTGCAGTGGAGATGATTAGGTTTAATAAGCACTAGCTCAAGCACACTCCCGCCAACCTCACTCCACCTGTCTTGGCGTTGATTGAATTGTTTGGGTTTCTTGCGTCTAGACTTTCTATTAATAGTTCGTATTGCTTATCAAAACATGTGGTTCTGCTGAATGTTTATTAAGTGCACAGCATATGCATGCAGTATTGCTTGAGGGAATGTTACTATTGGCTTGTTGCTGTTGGCTTGTTGCTGTTGTCTTTTTTATGTTGGCTTTTTTATGTTGGCTTGTAGATATTACCTTGTTGATGTTGCTGTTGGCTTGCTGCTGTTGGCTTGTTGCTGTTGACTTGTTGCTGTTGGCTTGTTGCTGTTGGCTTGTTGCTGTTGGCTTGTTGCTGTGGTGGTTGCTGCTATAGAGTTGGCAGTTGTTGCTTTTTATTTTTATTGCTGTTGTTTTTGTTGTTGATTATAATTCACATGATCTCTTGTGCGTACACTAACAGTCATCGTCCTGCCACCAGGTGTCGCTTGGCGACAGACCCCTGCTGCTGCTACCAGTGAGAGAAATTGGAGCATTCCTGTAACACGCTTAGTCTCGTGAACCGGACCTCCACAAGGTCTGGCCAAATCGACTCAGTTACTAATGCACGCCAAGAATGCAGATAATCAGTTTCGGGAACAATACCACAGACTGAAGTCA
This sequence comes from Cladorhizidae sp. MBARI D1340-BT2, assembly GCA_028752905.1. NCBI lineage: Eukaryota > Metazoa > Porifera > Demospongiae > Poecilosclerida > Cladorhizidae > Cladorhizidae sp. MBARI D1340-BT2. Next base: position 11,800,357 of record JAQNBH010000002.1, read on the forward strand.
TTGGATTTTTAAGCTGTTGTCCGCGGCATTTTTTCCTTTTTTCTCTCCTTTTTCTTCCTGGTGGTGACTTCAAACTATTCAGCCAGGAAATTGAGGCGTGTTGTCGTGGCAATGTGTTTGCAGTTGTGATGAGTGGACATATTTAAGAGTGGGTAGTGGAGAAGTGATGAAGTGGTCGTTTGTTTGCAAACCTCACTTCAGGAATGTTGAGAAGCTGGTGAACCCGAGAAGGACAGTTCAGGAAATGGAGAACTCAATACTGGTCATGTGACCCTCACTGATGCTCATAGGATTCTGTGAGTAGATCCTATGGTGTTTTGGCTTGGGTGTGGTTTTTATAAAGACCCTCACTAATTGCTTATTAGACTCCTAAACTCTGTCGCAGTCTCAATTTGGCAGTCCCACTTGCGAGCAATTATGGTCCCACAGAAACAGCAGGATGAGAGATGTGATCTCTCGTGAGTGGCTTGATCAATCCAGCCAGCATTCCGGCTGAGCTCACAAAAACCCAACGGCTCTGCCCAGAAACTGTCCCAGTAATACATGTGGCAGGAATAAATGTGTTTGGTTAATGAGGCTTGTAGTTATAACATGCTGTGGTATTGCACTGAAATACAAGTGTTAATTCCTTAATTTTCTTGTGGGATTTAAAAATTAATAGCAATATAAAAAACAACACAACAATTAAGTAGCACACAGAGATTAAGTGTGTAATTAAGGTAAAGTAATTGAGGTGTGATGTCCATTCGCACCTCATGGTTCAGATGCTGTAGATAATTGGATTAGGATTTTCCAAATGATTACGTTGCCTTTTAGTCCAGGGTGTTCCCAAAAGCCCAACATTCATTCACAATAATTTGACTTGATAGCTTGGCCTGGTGTGAGGGCACGACATTCTTGTGAGCGGTGATGACAAAATAAGTGGGATGGGATGCTGTGAGAGGGAGGTGCTGGGAAGAGAGACTTCAAGATTTTTCTTTACAAGTAAATAAATTTGGTTATAATGGAGCTTTCACACGGAACATCTTGGGTCTTTACTCTGCCCTCGTGCAGGGAAGGTTTCTTGTATCAGTTTGAAAATACCCTCCTCTGGTGAGATGACGAGCTCATTTGAACCGAAGCAGTCGAATGCTTTTTTGAACTTTTGCTGTTGAAGAGCAATCCCCCTAAGACCAGACCAGACCCCCTAAGATCTGACCAGCAGGCCTGACCAGACCCCCTTGAAGACAAGACCAGACCCCCTTGAATACCAGATCACATCCCCCTAAGATCTGACCAGACTCCCTTGAAGACCAGACCGGATCCCCCTAAGACCAGACCTGACCCCCTGAGACCAGACCCGACCCCCTAAGACCTGACCAGACCCCCTAAGATCTGACTAGACCCCCTTGAATACCAGACCTCCCTAAGGCCTGACCAGCAGACCTGACCCCCTTGAAGGCAATACCAGACCCCCCTAAGACCAGACCAGACCCCCTTGAAAACCAGACCAGATCTCCTAAGACCAGACCAGGCCCTCCCCTGATGGGGGTCTTGGAAGATGTCTTGATTATGACAGCGAGAGAGATGGCATTAGTTTACTACCAAGTGAAATCAATCATACCCAATGACCTATGCACTTGTGAAATGTTAGGTATTTCTGTTATGCAGGAACAATTCCTTGACAAGGGGTGATCCAGCCCATGGATGCCCTAGCCCTATATCCCATAGGCCTTTCCTAGCCCTAGTCATGTTAGACGGGCAACAGCTTTGAACTTCCGACACCCATGGATGTACCTAGAGCACCACTGGACATTTGCCCTGAACCATCTACTCTGAAGCTGTGAGGTAGTCAACAGCTATACCAGTGCTTGAGGAGGGTGTGGGGAGAACTTGGTTGCAATGCCCATGGCCTGAACATGCGTGTGCATCACCTGATGAAGACAGGATGTGCTAAATAGCACGCCATGCAAACAATCATCGCAGCAATTAGAACCAACATTAATTAACTTTATGGCATCAACTTAGGTCACTTCTAATATTACTTCATCCTCACCACTTCCTTTAATTAACTTTTTTCCCTTCCATTTTCATTTTAAACTGAATATATCAACGCGGTCTGTCGTATCAGGATTTTTTTTTCAGGGGTTAAATATTTGCAGGTGTGGACTAACAGAAGATTTGATGAAGGGGAATGTTTGTGCAGCATATAGTGGACATCCACTCTACTGCTCCTATTATCAGATTAGATTCTATCCGTAAATATTAAATTCCTCGAGCATATTCTCTCCATGTGGTATTTTGAATATATCTGTGGATCACGCAAGATCTTTTACAGTGGCTATCATATATCTGTCTATATATGACATTACCATGGCAGTGAGAAAAGGCTTTGCCTTGCAAGCTCAAACTTGAAAGTGCAGTTCTCCCAAACCTGACCTTGTAGCTAGGCTGTGATGCACTGGGTCTTGTTGTTTTTTGCCAGTAACTGACTAGTGAAAGCCAAACCTTTCCATAAAATATCTCTCTCTCCTTGAGTACTAGCTGGTAGTCGTGGGTTAAGTTGAAGTAGGTTGACAATAGCTCTATAGGGACACACACTGGACCAACACCACACTGGGTTGAGGCAGGTTGAAGTAGGTTGACAATAGCTCTATGGGGACACACACTGGACCAACACCACACTGGGTTGAGGCAGGTTGAAGTAGGTTGACAATAGCTCTATAGGGACACACACTGGACCAACATCACACTGGGTTGAGGCAGGTTGAAGTAGGTTGACAATAGCTCTATGGGGACACACACTGGACCAACATCACACTGGGTTGAGGCAGGTTGAAGTAGGTTGACATTACTCTCTATGGGGACACACACTGGACCAACACCACACTGGGTTGAGGCAGGTTGAAGTAGGTTGACAATAGCTCTATGGGGACACACCCTGGACCAACATCACACTCAGGTTGAGGCAGGTTGAAGTAGGTTGATAAATAGCTCTATGGGGACACACACTGGACCAACACCACACTGGGTTGAGGCAGGTTGAAGTAGGTTGATAAATAGCTCTATGGGGACACACCCTGGACCAACATCACACTCGGGTTGAAGTAGGTTGACAATAGCTCTATGGGGACACACCCTGGACCAACATCACACTGGGTTGAGGCAGGTTGAAGTAGGTTGACAATAGCTCTATTGGGACACACACTGGACCAACACCACACTGGGTTGAGGCAGGTTGAAGTAGGTTGACAATAGCTCTATGGGGACACACCCTGGACCAACATCACACTCAGGTTGAGGCAGGTTGAAGTAGTTTGATAAATAGCTCTATGGGGACACACACTGGACCAACACCACACTGGGTTGAGGCAGGTTGAAGTAGGTTGATAAATAGCTCTATGGGGACACACCCTGGACCAATATCACACTCAGGTTGAAGTAGGTTGACAATAGCTCTATGGGGACACACACTGGACCAACACCACACTGGGTTGAGGCAGGTTATAGTAGGTTGACAATAGCTCTATGGGGACACACACTGGACCAACATCACACTGGGTTGAGGCAGGTTGAAGTAGGTTTATAAATAGCTCTATGGGGACACACACTGGACCAACACCACACTGGGTTGAGGCAGGTTGAAGTAGGTTGACAATAGCTCTATGGGGACACACCCTGGACCAACATCACACTCAGGTTGAGGCAGGTTGAAGTAGGTTGATAAATAGCTCTATGGGGACACACACTGGACCAACACCACACTGGGTTGAGGCAGGTTGAAGTAGGTTGATAAATAGCTCTATGGGGACACACCCTGGACCAACATCACACTCAGGTTGAAGTAAGTTGACAATAGCTCTATGGGGACACACCCTGGACCAACATCACACTGGGTTGAGGCAGGTTGAAGTAGGTTGACAATAGCTCTATTGGGACACACACTGGACCAACACCACACTGGGTTGAGGCAGGTTATAGTAGGTTGACAATAGCTCTATGGGGACACACACTGGACCAACACCACACTGGGTTGAGGCAGGTTGAAGTAGGTTGATAAATAGCTCTATGGGGACACACCCTGGACCAACATCACACTCAGGTTGAAGTAGGTTGACAATAGCTCTATGGGGACACACCCTGGACCAACATCACACTCGGTTGAGGCAGGTTGAAGTAGGTTGACAATAGCTCTATTGGGACACACACTGGACCAACACCACACTGGGTTGAGGCAGGTTATAGTAGGTTGACAATAGCTCTATTGGGACACACACTGGACCAACACCACACTGGGTTGAGGCAGGTTATAGTAGGTTGACAATAGCTCTATGGGGACACACACTGGACCAACATCACACTGGGTTGAGGCAGGTTGAAGTAGGTTGACAATAGCTCTATGGGGACACACACTGGACCAACACCACACTGGGTTGAGGCAGGTTGAAGTAGGTTGACAAAAGCTCTATGGGGACACACACAGGACCAACACCACACTGGGTTGAGGCAGGTTGAAGTAGGTTGACAATAGCTCTATGGGGACACACACTGGACCAACACCACACTGGGTTGAGGTTGAAGTAGGTTGATAATAGCTCTATGGGGACACACACTGGACCAACATCACACTCGGTTGAGGCAGGTTGAAGTAGGTTGACAATAGCTCTATTGGGACACACACTGGACCAACACCACACTGGGTTGAGGCAGGTTATAGTAGGTTGACAATAGCTCTATGGGGACACACACTGGACCAACATCACACTGGGTTGAGGCAGGTTGAAGTAGGTTGACAATAGCTCTATGGGGACACACACTGGACCAACACCACACTGGGTTGAGGCAGGTTGAAGTAGGTTGACAAAAGCTCTATGGGGACACACACAGGACCAACACCACACTGGGTTGAGGCAGGTTGAAGTAGGTTGACAATAGCTCTATGGGGACACACACTGGACCAACACCACACTGGGTTGAGGCAGGTTGAAGTAGGTTGATAAATAGCTCTATGGGGACACACCCTGGACCAACATCACACTCAGGTTGAAGTAGGTTGACAATAGCTCTATGGGGACACACCCTGGACCAACATCACACTGGGTTGAGGCAGGTTGAAGTAGGTTGATAATAGCTCTATGGGGACACACACTGGACCAACACCACACTGGGTTGAGGCAGGTTATAGTAGGTTGACAATAGCTCTATGGGGACACACACTGGACCAACATCACACTGGGTTGAGGCAGGTTGAAGTAGGTTGACAATAGCTCTATGGGGACACACACTGGACCAACACCACACTGGGTTGAGGCAGGTTGAAGTAGGTTGACAAAAGCTCTATGGGGACACACACAGGACCAACACCACACTGGGTTGAGGCAGGTTGAAGTAGGTTGACAATAGCTCTATGGGGACACACACTGGACCAACACCACACTGGGTTGAGGCAGGTTGAAGTAGGTTGATAAATAGCTCTATGGGGACACACCCTGGACCAACATCACACTCAGGTTGAAGTAGGTTGACAATAGCTCTATGGGGACACACCCTGGACCAACATCACACTGGGTTGAGGCAGGTTGAAGTAGGTTGACAATAGCTCTATTGGGACACACACTGGACCAACACCACACTGGGTTGAGGCAGGTTATAGTAGGTTGACAATAGCTCTATGGGGACACACACTGGACCAACATCACACTGGGTTGAGGCAGGTTGAAGTAGGTTGACAATAGCTCTATGGGGACACACACTGGACCAACACCACACTGGGTTGAGGCAGGTTGAAGTAGGTTGACAAAAGCTCTATGGGGACACACACAGGACCAACACCACACTGGGTTGAGGCAGGTTGAAGTAGGTTGACAATAGCTCTATGGGGACACACACTGGACCAACACCACACTGGGTTGAGGTTGAAGTAGGTTGATAATAGCTCTATGGGGACACACACTGGACCAACATCACACTGGGTTGAGACATGTTTAAGCAGACTATGGGGCACCTGCCTCCGGGGATTTGAGTGAGCCTGCCCACTCTGAAGCCGAGATCAAAGCATTTAACCTAAAGCCCAGCTTGGCAGTGTGTTCTGAGGTGTGGCCATGATCCACTCTGTGCGCTTGTGCTCTGTATACAGACCCAGCAGGACTGCTCGCTGATCTGCTCTAGTCCATTGTGCCTTGATGGATTAGCATGGTTTCTACACCAAACCCACCTAACTTCAAAACTCCAAGCAGCATGACTGATACACTCTTGGTATTGCTGAATACTGTGATTAGAATAACACGTATGCAGTTGTAGTCAAACAGACAATGTCTCTCTTATGGAAGAGGTATGTTGACGAAGTATTCTGCATTGTGAGGTGAGGGGGCGGAAGACCTGTTTGTTAGCCTTCTAAACCTTCTAAACAGCACCAACCTTGCCCTCTGGTTGGAGTGGGGAAGGTATGACTGTACCTTTTCTTGACTGCATGCTGTGGAGGATAAGGGAGGGATGGCTTGCAAGAACTCCACAGTGCATAGGAGACCCACGGACACACCGACAGGTACCTTCACTGTGGGTCACATCATCCATTCCACATCAGAATGGCTGATGGTCGGCAGTTGCTCTGACAGAGACCAGGAGAGTTGGGAGCAGTCCTGTACACAGGGAGAGTGACCACCATGGCCGAGTGTTGACCAACGACAGTTGCCAAGTAGCTTTCATCTGCTCAGCTTCCAGGGGGTCACTTAGGGGAGGGAGGGTTGGAAGAGGACAGAGCCCCCACTAGTCATCATCCATGATGTGGCTGGCCTTAGTGAGGACATCAGGTGTGTGTGTGTGGTTATGTGGTAAATTCAACATGAAGGTCATATTCAAGTTAGACTTGACTGACTCTAGGAGTACATCTCTCCAAGGGTCAAGGATAGGTCACCATCCAGGACAATTCATATATGGCAGCATTCATTGCAGCTGTGGGTAGATGTACATCAGAAAGATAAGAAAGATTGGAGGCCACCAAGATAATGAAGTACAAGGATTCCTGCAAGAAGGAGAGCTGAGGAAGTCTTCCATCACCAACTTTGCATTGAACTGTCACTTGGTCTTGTGGGGGAGACCTCGGCGATAAGCAGCAGGTGGGAGGATCTCGCACCCGAGGACCAGCGCTTCAACAGGGACGTTGTCCAGTGAAAGCACGCCCATCATCTCTCTGATCCGCTGCAGTGTTTCAACATTGCAGCAAGCAGATATGTTGAGAGCTGAATGGGATGAAGCCTCAGGGGAAAAAAGCATTTGACCCACGAAACATTAGAAACGACAATTTCAAGTTTTTCCTGCATTCATGAGGCTTTCTGCTGACGTGTTTGGAATGGCTGGTTTGAAACACCTCTCCTCATGTGTGCCCTTTGATTCCATCACCATGAAGCACACCGAAGCATGTTTTGGATAAAATATCACTTTGATGGTCTTTTTTTCTTTTTTTCTTAAGATGATGAAAGGATAAATGGAACTGTTTAACACATCGTGAGGAAATGGAAAGAATTTAATGATATGGTGTGGAATCAAAATCAACATGCCCCATCACACAGGTTGTGTTAAAGACTGTGCACAAGCGTGAAGAGCTCATTCTGGTTATTGGTCTAGTATTCCTTCTGAATATGTACTAGTTGTTGTTGGGCTTGTGTTGTTGCTGAATAGTAATGCCAATGGCCAGTCAGAACAAAATACTCTATGGCATTTTACCCTCTTTTAACCTTGCGCGAGCGCGCGTTTAAGGTTCTGGCTAGTGAGATTAGGCCCGGAAAGGCGAGAGCTAGGTGGTCTAGGGCTGGGGTTGCGACAAATATAAAAGGAGGGAACGGTACTGCCCTAGACCACTTCTTGCAAGAAAAGGCCAAACAAACTTGTTGTCTGTGCAGCTTCCTTTAGCAGAAGAACCTCCGGAACCATCAGCAGTAGCCTAGATGGGCCGGTGTAGAATCTCCAGAACCATCGGCAGTAGCCTAGATGGGCCGGTGTAGAACCTCCAGAACCATCGGCAGTAGCCTACAGATGGGCCGGTATAGAACCTCCAGAACCATCGGCAGTAGCCTAGATGGGCCTGTGTAGAACTTCCAAAAGCATTGGCAGTAGCCTACAGGTGGGCCAGTGTGGAACCTCCAGAACCATCGGCAGTAGCCTACAGATGGGCTGGTGTAGAACCTCCAGAACCATCGGCAGTAGCCTAGATGGGCCTGTGTAGAACTTCCAAAAGCATTGGCAGTAGCCTACAGATGGGCCAGTGTGGAACCTCCAGAACCATCGGTAGTAGCCTAGAAGGCTGGTGTAGAACCTACAGAACCATCGGCAGTAGCCTAGGTGGGCCAGTGTAGAACCTACAGAAGCATTGGCAGTAGCCTAGATGGGCTGGTGTAGAACCTACAGAAGCATCGGCAGTAGCCTAGACAGGCCGGTGTAGAACCTCCAGCAGTAGCTTAGATGGGCCAGTGTAGAACCTCGAGTAACCATCGGCAATAGCTGCGTAGAACGGAAGTTGCAACCGTCAGCCCATTTATTTTTTCGCTCTACTGTCTTAGGCTGCCCACCCTCTCACCAAGTGAAGTTTTCTGTCAATTTTTTCATAGTTTAGCAGTCTACTGAGCAGATAAAGTATATATGTATCTGGTGTTCAGTATACATATGGTGTTTTTTGTAATTGTGAATGCATATCCGAATTAGCACTTGTTAGTGCTTATGGTGAGCTTGTGTAAGTGTGTACTTACTGGATCAATTCCCTCATTTGTTGTTGCTGTTGCTGTTGCTGTTGTTCTTGCTGTTGCTGTTGTTCTTGCTGTTATTGTGTTGCATGCCCCTATGTGTCTCTGCAGGTGATATCTGACAACTTTTCAGGACTGCTTTTCAAAAATAAACGTGACAGAAAGATAATTAACGTTGATCCCAAGGTAATTAGTTCATTAGATAAAGAGGTACTTGAGTGGCACTCCTGCCTGCGATTCAATTTCTACTCACTTCAAGGCATTGCACTAATTAATTTGTGTTAGATAGACAGCAAGGATTTCTTGTCATTTTTTATACCAAATTATTGAACAAATGAGCAAATGAATTATGTAACGACACGGTTTCTGACAGAGAAGGAAAGGGGCACTCCCACTCCTGACTCCACCAAACCGACATGTGTTAGCACCTGAGAAAAGGTGTCAAATATACAGAAAATAATTGCCCAAAAACCGACTTCCAAGTCCTACTCATCATTGTCTACTAATGCTTAGCCTCTGCCTTCCAAGTCCCACTCATCAGTGTCTGCTAATGCTGAGCCTCTGCCTTCCAAGTCCTACTCATCAGTGTCTACTAATGCTGAGCCTCTGCCTTCCAAGTCCTACTCATCAGTGTCGACTAATGCTTAGCCTCTGCCTTCCAAGTCCTACTCATCAGTGTCTACTAATGCTGAGCCTCTGCCTTCCAAGTCCTACTCATCAGTGTCTACTAATGCTTAGCCTCTGCCTTCCAAGTCCTGCTCATCAGTGTCTACTACTTATCCTATGTCTTCAGGCTTCCGTAGCTTTTATCCGGGAAGGATTTAAGAGCTGATTCCAGTTCCATTCTGTAGGTGATTATGTGCTCTTTAAAATCTGATTATATATCGATAGATCATTCACAGTGTAATTGGCAGACTCTGCAGTATTATATAAGAAAAAGATACATGCATGAAAATGACATAGTGATTCTGTGATTCCATTTCTCTATTCTCTGGTTACAGTATGTGTTGGTACAGGATACAAGGAGGAAATTGTGCAAATTGGTGATCGTATATATCTTTTGGACTATGACCTTACTAACAAAAATGTCTAATTACAAGACTGCGTGATAGCATGAATATTTGCAGTCATCTGTAGTGTATAATCATCTGTAGTGTATAGTGTAGTTTGATTTCTGTATAAACCATGCATATAAATATTGCAACCATGCCAACGCACCGCGTAAACAAAAATGCACCACATCTTTTCCTAGTTGGACTGCTGCCACATTGCATAGAGAGACCTAAGCAGCTGTTATTTGTACTGTTAAGTGGCTCGAACCACAGGCATGGAGCCACCGAATTTCGATTAGCATCTCTACACTTTACACATCTGCACATTAAATGCAATTCCCACCTCCCTAGAGCTGCTAATTTGAAGTCTGAAAGCTTGTGGTTTGAGCCACTTACAGTACAAATAACAGCTGTCCTTTTTCTCTAATTTGTGGTCTACCTGGGAACTGGTCATTACCAACCCTTTTGTCTGCACATCATCTGAGGGCATGTACCGACTAATACTCGCACAGAGCCAAATGAAGCCAACGCTGTGGCTTATTTTACTGGAAGGGAATGCAAGCTATTGTGAGGCAAGCTAAAGTGCCTTGCCAAGTCTTTTCTTTCGAGACCTGTGTTGACGTAACAGACGTCTTTGTAGGTGAGAAGCTATTTTCGTTTGACAGGATGGATGAAGTCGGTGAATGACCAAAGAGAGCATGGAAAACAGTGGCTGGAAAGAGGAAACAAATGTGGCAAGCCGAGGTGCAATATTTAACCAGCAAATAAGCCCACAAAGTGATCAATGTCTATATTTATGTGTGTGTGCGTTTAAAGGAGCTTACGGTATGAGTATATAGCATGCCACAGGAAATTCTATTATGACATGTATCCCACAAATTCTAGACCTAATGCGGACACTCACATGCACGTGTAGTTTGCTATTGAGACGAGCCATCACGGAGCATGCTGGTGCAGAGTGGAGTGCAGTTTTTGTTGTGGTGCACAGATGGGAAGCTTATGGCGAACAAGCAGCAGCTGCAAGTTACCAATAGTCTAGGGAGGAGCCAAGCAGGAAACCCTGAGACCACCAACACCGAGTGGCGCAATTAGCAAGGTCAGATAGAGGTCACTTGATCTCTAGCGACTACTTCTCAAGATTCAGCTGAGCATACGGACGGCATGCAATGGCTCCTTTAAGGATATAACGATGTCAAAAAAAATGCAGTGGTAATCTCTGTAATGGTTTGCCCCTCAATTTAGAACGGCGCACTTCCCAGAGAGCTCACAAGAACTACGACAACCAGACTTGGATTTTAGCTAAACATCACTTCTCAGGAAATGATGCCTCCTCGTGTTGGACAATGCTCGTACTGAGTGTCACGATAATCTCAAGCTTACAAGCTGACGCTCGATTGGATATCGCCTCAGATGACCTGTAGCTCAAATGGACAAAATTACTCCTGTGCACGTGTGTTTGCAAATCCACAAAACAAGGTTATGAAAACTGACCTCCACATACAATTTTCTATCTATCTCCTCTCCATCCTTCTCCTCTCCCCCCCCCCCCCCCCCTCCCCTCCACACACACACATAAATAACAACAAAATATAGAGTCCAAGGGTAGCATTCTGTGGTTTGTGGTGCATTAAATTAAACCATAAAGACTAATTAGTACTAATTTTATGGCTGTCCCATTCCCTTGAGGGGAGTTTCCAAGTGGTTGTGGTTGCTTACAAGTCTTCCCAGCCCTGCTACTTGCCCGTGCTTCAATGCTGGAAGAACTCCTCCTTTTTTATCTTCTCCCCACTCCCCCCATCAAGAAAAGAAAAAAACTGTTTAATTAAGAGAACCTGGCTTGTGGCAAGTGTATACATCCTTCTCATGGTAGTCCAGGTGCTGGCTGCAATCCGAGATTGGCAATGGACGAGAGCCTCAGTTCAAATTTCTTCCCCACCTTACGCTAGCCCTAAGGCCCTAACCAGGATTATGTGTGTAAGAGCTTTGAATGTGGGACGTCCTAAGTTGAACCCTGGATAGTTTACACATCACATGATTGACATCTTCATATCTCTTCCTCTTCAGTTGACATTTAAACCCACTCAAAGTTGTGATATGTACATAATTAAGTAGTTATACTGTAACTAATTAACTCAAGAAAGCTTGTGCAGCAGTGATGACTGACAGCATGGCCCGAGTCTGTGTGGTTTGAACGGTTGAGTAGTATTTCTATGGGGACACCCAGTGTGGTGTTGGTGGAGTGTGTGTCCCCATAGATCAACCTACTTCAACCTGCCTCAACCCAGTGTGGTGTTGGTCCAGTGTGTTTCCCCATAGAGCTATTGTCAACCTACTTCAACCTGCCTCAACCCAGTGTGGTGTTGGTCCAGTGTGTTTCCCCATAGAGCTATTGTCAACCTACTTCAACCTGCCTCAACCCAGTGTGGTGTTGGTCCAGTGTGTGTCCCCATAGAGCTATTGTCAGCCTACTTCAACCTGCCTCAACCCAGTGTGGTATTGGTCCAGTGTGTGTCCCCATAGAGCTATTGTCAACCTACTTCAACCTGCCTCCACCCAGTGTGGTGTTGGTCCAGTGTGTTTCCCCATAGAGCTATTGTCAACCTACTTCAACCTGCCTCAACCCAGTGTGGTGTTGGTCTAGTGTGTGTCCCCATAGAACTATTGTCAACCTACTTTAACCTGCCTCAACCCAGTGTGGTGTTGGTCCAGTGTGTGTCCCCATAGAGCTCTACTTCAGCCTGCCTCAACCCAGTGTGGTATTGGTCCAGTGTGTGTCCCCATAGAGCTATTGTCAACCTACTTCAACCTGCCTCAACCCAGTGTGGTGTTGGTCCAGTGTGTGTTCCCATAGAGCTATTGTCAACCTACTTCAACCTGCCTCAACCCAGTGTGGTGTTGGTCCAGTGTGTGTCCCCACAGAGCTATTTTCAACCTACTTCAACCTGCCTCAACTCAGTGTGGTATTATGTGTTCCCATAGGATATTGTCAACCCACATGTACACCTCAGCATAGTCTCTATAAGGAATAATCTTGGTAATATTCTGTGAACATTTTAAATTGCACGGACATAACGAGTTCTAAGTTCTTATCACCCTCCAAATATGCATTCCAATCTCTTGACTTAAGCTGTCTCTCGTGGTTATGAGCATGTATGAAGTCTGTGATGAAAACCCAATGCCATATACTCTCTACTAGGAACCATGGTTACTGATTATTTCAGTGCAATCAAGCTGCGACTACTATAGCTGGTTGGGGTGGCATATAACAAGATTTTGAAGAGCATGGCTGACAATCACACAGCCAATTGCTATTGCTCACTTTCCAGATGATCATGGAAGTGAGGAAGGGTGCACAGGCACCTGTGCCCACTGGGAACCATGCTGCTGAGGAAGGGTTCACAGGCATCTGTGCCCACTGGGAAGCATGCTGCTGAGGAAGGCTACACAGGCACCTGTGCCCACTGGGAACCATGCTGCTGAGGAAGGCTACACAGGCACCTGTGCCCACTGGGGAACCATGCTGCTGAGGAAGGCTGCACAGGCACCTGTGCCCACTGGGAAGCATGCTGCTGAGGAAGGCTACACAGGCATCTGTGCCCATTGGGGAACCATGCTGCTGAGGAAGGCTGCACAGGCATCTGTGCCCACTGGGAAGCATGCTGCTGAGGAAGGCTACACAGGCACTTGTTCCCACTGGGGAACCATGCTTCTAAGGAAGGCTACACAGGCACCTATCCCCACTGGGAACTACTCGGACCCCTTCAGCTTCACTAAAGGAGGAGGTACTGAATGGATTTCTTCTCTGCAAGTTTTTCTGTGGACCTAGTTTGACATGGTTTTCTTATTTCAATGCAGCCAATTGAACCACACTAACTAGCATATTATAATTAAGTTCTATGGTATGGTTAGAGCTGGAGGGCATTGCAATTGTTGGTATGACAAATTGTGCTAAGTTGTTTGTAATTGCAAACTGGAGAGGTGGATCCAAGTAAAGGACTTTGGTACCTATGGATCTGACGCCAAATGGAGCTCCACGCTACTCTCTCTAGCCACTACCATCCCCTAGAACTTGGTACGCTGAAGATTCAGGGCCACCACATCTTTGCAGCCACTCGATATCTGCAGTGGACGGATGCCGACTTGAGTAGCCGAGCGAGAGCACTTCCCCACAAAATAGCAACCTTCTGGTAATGAGATTTAAATGTCCTTGTGGCTGCACTTGCTAGGAGGATAGTTGCCTTTTGATCTAATTTTCACACCTTTCCCATTTCTTTTATCACCTTCTAATTGAAAGCTGGTGTGACCTCAAATTAGCCTGTTCTTTCACTTCTGAGCTTTCTGCTGACACGATTACGTGACTTTTGTGGGCGCACCTTTAAAATAAAATAAAATTATGGTGGTATTTCTGGGTGGCCATACCACTGAGGACCTTTGTACATCGAGTGCATATTTCGTCACATGATCACATTAGATGCCTGGCACCAATACTTGCAGCGTTTACTAGAAACAATGGCAAGATCTTTGGCCAGAGACATAAGTGCCATCTACTGCCTAGTCCCTGATTCACAGGGATCCTGCAAAATAACAAGCAACAACAACAACAACAAAAACTGGTATAAGGTGTCCGTCTTGTTTTGCCATGGATGGTTGTCAAAGTTAAAAAAATAAATTTTAAAAAAAACTTTTTAAATTTTTTAAATTTTATTAGTTAATAAAAACAACAACAATAATAATAAGTGCTCCAGTGCCACATTGCACTGCCACTGAAATTCTCTGGAGCAGCGTAAGGGAATGTCCTCTCTACAGTCCTCTTCGATCTTTGAAAGGTCTGGTGGCTTCCCTGCCAAACACCTCCTGAAGTTTCTATCCCAAAGGGGACAAAATCTTGAGAGCATCTGATGTTGACGTACTTTTGCAGCTTCAAAAACTCAGCTCTATTAGCAATTACACCCAACTCACCGGACAGAAGATCACACTTTGAGGGGGCAGAAGTGTCTGGACACATAACAAATTCCTCTGTAGCTATAAGCACCTTGTCTAGCTTCAGGAAGATGTTCCCTGGTTGCATGGATTCAAGGTAGATTCTGGCTGTGTGGGCAATAGCCTTGGCTCCCAAATTTAGAGCCATACCCCAGTTGAGAAAGTGCTAGAAGATTGCACACCGTTCGTCTCGTAGTCATGCTGAGAAACTTGGTTACCAGGTGCCTCAGGGCATATCCAACCTCTGCGGGTCTCACACACACCCACGCTTCTCCTTAAGAGCCACCAGAATGTTAAGAGCCACCAGAATGCCTGGCGTACTACAGGGAGAGAGCTGTCAGAACCAAGTTGATCAATGAAGTTAGAGCTTTAATTAGATTGATAGTGTCTCTCTCTCTGTGATGTTCAATTAGGTCTTTTAGGTGCCGTTGGCGTGGGACTGTCAGGACCACCTGCAGAACCACCTGCTAAGGAGCTAATGGCTTTGACGCTTGGTGTCTCGGAAGCCTGCATGCATGTATTTTTGGTTAAACACTGGAGGAGTGGGAAGGGATGAGTTTGAGGGTAGTAATGGTTGTTTCTTCCAGAGCTTAAGGTGGACTCATCGAAGCATTCTCTGAGCTAGCTATTCTGATTGCACCACTGGCATCACCCTCTTCTAACTTAGATGAGACCGAATAATTCCTATTCATTGGAATTTGGACGAGATCTCCTATTCCTTGGGCCGGTTGTTGGGAGATAAGGTATGCTTCATCACGAATAAAGCAATTGACAGGTGATGTTAAGCTGTTCCTGGGTCCGCCTCTGTCTGGAATCGTCAGACCACAGGAGGGGGAATTGAAAATCAATATCATAAACAATGTCGTTTCTAACAATGGTCATCTTTATAGCAGCTTGGATGTGTGAGGCATGTGAGATGTTCTTGAGGATGTGTCCAAGATGGTTTCAGCCTGATGGGTGACTCCATCAGTGTCAGTACACTCACTGTCTCTGTGGGAAGATCTGGTGTAGAGGATGGCACACAGCGAGAACTATTTATTTATAACTGCTGTTACTACTACTACTACTACTAATACTAATACTGCTGCTACCATTATTATTATTACTACTACTACACTACTACTGTTACTACTATTACTACTACTACTACTACTACTGTTAATATTACTACTACTACTGCTACTATTACTACTACTAATACTACTTCTGCTTCTACTACTACTACTACAACTACTGTGCTACTGTTACTACTATTACTACTACTATTATTACTACTACTACTACTACTATTAATATTACTACTACTAATACTACTACTTACTGTTACTACTACTGTTACTATTACTACTACTACTACTACTACTACTACAACTACTGTGCTACTGACACTACTATTATTACTACTGTTTTACCTGGATAACCTATGGGTCAAAGGTTCATCTGCAGGTGAGAGGACACAAAGAAAAGGCCTTTTAGCCATGACAGAGAATTAAATATGGTGCATGGTAATCTAAGACCACAGCTGCCAAATATAACAACCACCAATTTAAAAAAACAATGTCCACCGATTAACGGCAATCATCACTGCCAACTTTTAATGCCGTTAGTGTCCAGTCACATTGGAACCATCAAATACTTTGTTAACATTTCAGGCTCTACGATCATTCTAATCACCTTCAGCCTCCTCAGCAATCACAGAGAGAAGTATCGCCACAGCCATAACCAGCGGTACGGTTAGCCACACACGTCAGCCGTGCTATAACACGAGAATTATAAATTCTATGAATAAAATATTCGTTATTTAAGGTTTTTCACTTGACCGTGTTAGCAAAATGATTTAAAACATGCAAATGAGTTGTAAGTTGTTGTTGAATTGTGTGAGAGTCACACTCGCTCCAAGAATTTATGGCGCTCATTTTGGAAGTAGGTATAGCCTGACCAAAAGTCGGACAAGAAAGGTCAGGGGGTGAGTTGTGAATTGCAGTCTTGGGTTGAGCAATGGAGGCCGAAGCATGATATAGCGACCAGAGCTTGCTAGAGGTTGTTAAAAATATAATAGAATTTGAAGCTGGTATTATTACGCTATAAATGCACCAAGTGTTGAGTCTGGAAGTGCTCAGTGGTGGAAACCGGACGTTTGTGCTGACAATTTTGCAGTGACGGCTGTCTTGGCGAGGAACGATGGACGAACTAGGCACCTGCTTGAGTTAGCAGCAAAAGTCTTCCATGTGACCTTCTCTAAAGCAAGTGAAGTCATTGTGCTCACCTGTTTACTGTGGAACCAGACACTGTCAATCATGGGGACGCCAAATCCACGGTCACTGAACTTTGTTCTTGTGTGAGTCACGACCCAGGCAAGCGATGACCTGCTCACTAGTTGTGTGAGTCACGACCCAGGCAAGCGATGACCTGCTCACTAGTTGTGTGCGTCACGACCCAGGCAAGCGATGACCTGCTCACTAGTTGTGTGCGTCACGACCCAGGCAAGCGATGACCTGCTCACTAGTTGTGTGAGTCACGACCCAGGCAAGCGATAATCTGCTCACTAGTTTGAAGGCTTTGGCAGACACATGCTCCAGGACGACCTGCTCTCTAGCTGTGAAGGTTTGGATGGAGAGATGTTCTAAGATGGCCTGGTGAAGGCTTGGGTGGAGACATGTTCCAGGACGACCTGCTCTCTAGAAGTGAAGACTTGGGTGGAGGCATGCCCCAGGAACACTTTCACAGATTGTCTGTGTTAACCTGTCATTCCCAAGAGCTGGACTTAAATCTGGATTTAAAATTTGAATTCAAATTCAAATACTGCTCTTTCTGCTCTCTGCTTTACTCATTTTAGAACTCTCAGTTGTGACCATTCCTCTCCAGTTCTGATCATTACCTCAAGTTTTGTGGTTATTCTATGGTCTAGCATACATTGCCACCATGATGGTGGAAAACCCATTACAAAGGGCACGAAATCAAATCATTTAATTATGTATGTATATATATATATATATATATTTTTAACAGTAGCTGCATTGACTGAAGTGCTCAGGAATGTCTTGGTGAAAACTTCCCCTACAATTTGGGTGGTCGTAGAGTGAATAACTGAATTAGCTTATTTCTATGCTGGATTTTATACTACCAAGTGCGGCTAAGAGTTATCGTCACTGGTTATGATATCAACAACTATATCTGACCAATCAGCGAGCTGTCATAGATACAAGTGTAAATAACTGGCATCTGTTTTCAGTCCACTGCCTCATCGACATACCAGCGCAGCTCTCTATGGATTCTGTGGACCTGAAATGTGTGGGGTCGTTGGCTTGGTGTATTTTAGCGTAAGTAGAAGAAGCACGGTGAGGTGTGTGTTATTGTGGAGAGGCGGTAGAGAGGGATTGTGTCTTACATCAAACGATGACTAATTGTCGAAGTATGTAGCCGTTGATCAATATTGAGTAGCTATGCTTAAGTGCTCTATTGGAATTCGAAATTTTTGGTCAATACGTAGAGAAGCTATTCTTTGATGTGCTCGGTCAGAATTAGGAACTGTTGGTGAGACACTGTGTGTAGTTTTCTCTATTGGAATTTGAAAATATTTAGGAGACTATTCTTTGATGTGCTCTTGTTAGAATTATAACCGTTGGTAGAGAGACTATTTTTGGTGTGCTCTTGTTAGAAACTGTTGGTAGTGAGGCTATCTTTGGTGTGCTCTTTTTAGAATTAGAACTGTTGGCCGATATTTATTCTTTATGTGCTCTTGTTAGAATTAGAACTGTTGGTCAATATTTAGAGAGGCTATTCTTTGGTGTGCTTAAAAACATTAGAATTGTTGGTCACACGTCTTTTGAGACTATTTCCTAAATGATTACCATGGATACAAGAAACTTAATTAATGGAGTGACTTCTGAATGAGGGTGAAGTGAACGCAACTTGAGGGCATGCACTCTTGATCTGACTTTGTATAGGCATTCGCAACAGCTGCATGCCAGCATGCTTCCTCCTTATGTTGCTTATGCTCAATAGACACATGCAAGGGGGGTGGGGGGAAGAAATGAAAAAAGATAGGGGTCCAGGGCCCAAATGACGCCACCAGCAAGCTTTGCTATGAGTAGTTCATTAGTTTCATGTTCTTTATCATCAGTATCATCATCGAGGTCGGACTGAGGGCCGCTGGAACTCTCTCCGCTTTCTAGCTTGTGCAATTTCTGGCGCTGCTTCAGCTGTCCTCAGCCAGCTTTAGGCAGTGAATGTTACCCTCTTATCTGTCGCCACTGAGTCCCCATGGACCTTGAGTGCTAGACCAATTATATATGTACATGTGTGGTATCACGTGATTACGCTCTGCACACACTATTAGTGTGTTCCCTGCATGTGTGGTCATGTGATTGCACTCTGCACACACTATTAGTGTGTTCCCTGCATGCATGGTCATGTGATTACGCTCTGCACACACTATTAGTGTGTTCCCTGCATGCGTGGTCATGTGATTACACTCTGCACACACTATTAGTGTGAGAAAACTGTATCGTTTGGACTTTGTAAATATGAAGGGAGAGTATTATTTAAGTGGTAACCATTTGAGTTATGTAGTGGGCTTGTTTTTTTTTGTTTTTCCCCCATGTTTTTAAGAGGCCGGCTACAATCATTGAGCCATGCTGCACATGTGTGAGGCAGGCTAAAACACAGGTGTGATCCAGATCCTGCCCAAGCCTGACCATTCTTTAGCTCCCAATTGAAGCTCCAGATATATAACTCTTTCTTTCTTTAATTATTATTATTGTTGTTGTTGTTGGTGTTGTTGTTGTTGCTGTTGCTTCTGCTGTTGTTGTTGTTATTATTATTATTATTATATTATTATTGCAATTAATTGTGTGTGTTTTGTTACCATTATATTATTGTTGTTCTTGTTTTTATTATTGTTGTTATTATCATCATTATTATTTTATTGTTATTGTTGTTTTATTGTTATTGTTGTTATTATACTATTGTTGTTGTTATGTTGTTATGTATTATTATTACCATAATTGTTGTTGTTGTTATTATTAACTGCACATTGTCCAGTAGACCATTTTATTGTATAACGAACTAGATAAGTTATTTTAAGTTACCATATCCTGTAGTGCCAGGACAGAAGCCGAGTTTCCTCTCTGATTGATGATGATGATGATAATTTTAATATAACTAGCAAGTATCCACGTAAACTTTGTGAGGTATTAAATGTTTATGTGTTGTGGTTGGAAGTGTTTAATTCATTTATTACTTATTTGTGATTGTCAGGTCACAATTCTTTCAAGTCTAGAAGAGTCTCTCTAAATACTCCACCATTGGGTTGCGGTCTATTCTTTGTTGCTTGAGAATTTATTTAGCACCATAATTATAAGACATACTAAACATCAAATATGCCAGGAAGGGTTAAAGTATTAGTACTTCATAAGAATAATGTTTTTGATGTGAGTTCTTGTTTTTGATGCTGAATGCAGCCATCAGTGTTTGCTGCTCTCTCTTCATCCCTTGCACTTCTGGCAGTGCAGCCTTCACTTCTCTCCACCTACCAGTGTTTGCTGCTCTCTCTTCATCCCTTACAATCTCTGGTAGTGCAGCCCTCAGTGCTCTCCCCTATCAATGTTTGCTGCTCTCTCCTCATCCCTTACACTTCTGGCAGTGCAGCCCTCAGTTCTTTCCTTCTACTGGTATTGGATGTACTCTCTCATCTCTTGCACTCGCTGAAATTTCTGCTCTGTGATGTGTGATTTGTTCTGGGATAGATCCTCAGTTTCTCTGTTGGTATCAACCCTCCACTCCCTTTGTCTTTCCCAGTCAACTTTTCTTGCAGTTTCTCGTGCAGTCTCACTTACTGCATGCCTTCTCTTTCTCCATCTCCCTGCAGCAGCTCTCCTGCTTCCTGTTACACGCTGTGTAGTTGCTGTTCAGCTGTGCAGCTTGTGGTAGCCATTCTCTGCACTTTCTTCAGGATTCCAGGATTTCCTGTTGTCATGACGAATGAATAAATTTGATCTGCGCATGCGTCTAATGGATGGATGCGTCTAATGGATGGACAGACAAGGCGTATTATTATATAGATAATAATAATAATAGTAATAATAATAACAAATAATATAATATTATTTGTTATCACTGATGGTTGCAACTTGCATAATGAGCTGCCTCTTCCCTTAATGGACTCATGCCAATCTGCAGCTTATTGCATAATTCATGTGAAAAGATTATTCTTGAAGAAGTTCAGGTATAAACCAAGTTGATGTTTATTATTATAGTTGATCTAGCATTAATTATAATAATGATAAGTGCAATAAACAAGTAATTAATTAAATAGCCGACTAAACAAAAACAAAACTGCAACTAAAACATAATTACAATTACTAATTACAATAGGCTACCTACCACCTGACCTACAGATTCCAGAACAGAAGCTCCTTGCAGTATGGTCACAGACAACCATAGGAGAGCATTTCCCATTGCAGAAGATGGGAGAGAGTCCTTACCTTCCCATTGTAGAAGATGGGAGAGAGTTCCTCACCTCCCCAGCCAGCTGTCAAATCCTGGAGCTGAGATTTGTGAGGAAGGTCAGACGATCACTTAACATGCTTCTATACATTGCCACTAGAGACTGGAGAGAAGGAATGGCTCAGTGCTACTAAATTCAGGTACTTGGCTATTTCTCCCACCTCAGCTCTGGCTGCAACTAGTTCAAGCTCCACTGGTGTATAGTGGAGCGTAAATGTCTGGACAAATTGCATCGCATACCAGAAGTTTGCAGTTCTTCCAGGGCCGCGACTGTAACCCTCTCATCTGGCCACCGGTAAACCTGACAATTTCGGTCTTATGGAATGTGTGTGGATGTGAAGAGCCGATGTAGTGGTGATGGCTACCCTCGCTATGTTTGCAGCTGAGGCTGTGTGTACCATGTTATAGCGGAAGCTTCTCAGATCCTAACCCAGGGTGTGTCATCAGAGGCACTGTAGCAGAAGCTGCTCAGAGCCTAACCCAGGACATGTCATCAGAGGCACTATAGTAGGAGCTACTCAGAGCCTAACCCAGGGTGTGTCATCAGAGGCACTGTAGCAGAAGCTGCTCAGAGCCTAACCCAGGATGTGTCATCAAGAGGCACTGTAGCAGGAGCTGCTCAGAGCCTAACCCAGGACATGTCATCAGAGGCACTGTAGCAGGAGCTGCTCAGAGCCTAACCCAGGACGTGTCATCAGAGGCACTGTAGCAGGAGCTGCTCAGAGCCTAACCCAGGACGTGTCATCAGAGGCACTGTAGCAGAAGCTGCTCAGAGCCTAACCCAGGACATGTCATCAGAGGCACTATAGCAGGAGCTGCTCAGAGCCTAACCCAGGGTATGTCATCAGAGGCACTGTAGCAGGAGCTGCTCAGAGCCTAACCCAGGATGTGTCATCAGGGAGCTGCTCAGAGCCTAACCCAGGGTATGTCATCAGAGACACTCTATAGAAGGGAATCTTCCATGGCTGACAGTGTGTGGGTGTCCCAGGTCTCCTGATGGCGGGACAGCCATGAGGTGGTGGATGGTTATGACCTTTAGACTCCAGTAGGAGAGCATCATCCAGGAACTGGGAGGATATAGGTCGAAGGTGACTCAGCATAATGCAGTGGACCACATCTGACCAGGCAGCAGAACAGAAGAGGCCAGAAAGACAGAAAGGACCGAAAACTGTGATCCAGCTATTCCAACCGGAATAGTATCTTATGCATCAGCTGGTTCATCTCCTCCGTCCATCATAACTCTTGAAGCTGGACCAGAGAAAGCTAGAACGTGTTCTAAGGATGTTTTGGAACTTGGGGGTGCTAGGGAGCTGGGTTTGTAGGTGGTACTGAAAGTAGGCATGCTGTGTGCCCATGACCATGACCATTAGTCAGTGAAGAGAGCCGTCGGTACGAAGCTTGACAGGAAAATTTGTACTGCTGTGCATGACTATATCTGCGATACATGTGGGTTTGTCTCCGAGCATCTTACATTCACTCTTCAAAAAAATATGAATGGGTCATCTGTGTTAAATATAATGAGTTTATATAATAAACCAGCAAGGGGTTGTCTTATTGGAAGGAAAATGGAGAGAAGTGGCTGGCGGATTTAAGGCTGGTGAAAGGGAACTGGCTCCATAGGAGCATCGACAGGCTACATAGTAGCTGTCAGGATAAGGATGATAGAATTTCATTGTGACATAGCTACTTGACTTCACAATGTGTTCTGGGTATGGAGGTAGGGTACGTCATTTGTCATGAGGGTGTGGAAACTGTATCAGCGTAAACTTCTTCTCGCATGTACTGCCTCTCGCCAGGCGACGCTCTCTCAGACAGTAAGTGCAAAGGAGAACAGACTACATAGTTGATACATAGAGGAAAGATTTGTACTGACTACATAGTTGATATAGAGGAAAGATTTGTACAGATACATAGTTGATATAGAGGAAATTTGTACAGACTACATAGTTTATAGAGGAAATTTGTACAGACTACATAGTTTATAGAGAAAAATTGTACAGACTACATAGTTGATATAGAGGAAAGATTTGTACAGACTATATAGTTGATATAGAGGAAAGATTTGTACTGACTACATAGTTGATATATAGAGGAAAGATTTGTACTGACTACATAGTTGATATATAGAGGAAAGATTTGTACAGACTACATAGTTGATATATAGAGGAAAGATTTGTACTGACTACATAGTTGATATATAGAGGAAAGATTTGTACAGACTACATAGTTGATATATAGAGGAAAGATTTGTACAGACTACATAGTTGATATAGAGGAAAGATTTGTACAGACTACATAGTTGATATATAGAGGAAAGATTTGTACTGACTACATAGTTGATATATAGAGGAAAGATTTGTACAGACTACATAGTTGATATATAGAGGAAAGATTTGTACTATATATAGAGGAAAGATTTATACAGACTACATAGCTGATATATAGAGGAAAGATTTGTACAGACTACATAGTTGATATATAGAGGAAAGATTTGTACAGACTACATAGTTGATATATAGAGGAAAGATTTGTACTGACTACATAGCTGATATATAGAGGAAAGATTTATACAGACTACATAGCTGATATATAGAGGAAAGATTTGTACAGACTACATAGTTGATATATAGAGGAAAGATTTGTACTGACTACATAGTTGATATATAGAGCAAAGATTTATACAGACTACATAGTTGATATAGAGGAAAGATTTATACAGACTACATAGCTGATATATAGAGGAAAAATTTGTACAGACTACATAGTTGATATATAGAGGAAAGATTTGTACAGACTACATAGTTGATATAGAGGAAAGATTTGTACAGACTACATAGCTGATATATAGAGGAAAGATTTGTACTGACTACATAGTTGATATATAGAGGAAAGATTTATACAGACTACATAGTTGATATAGAGGAAAGATTTATACAGACTACATAGTTGATATATAGAGGAAAAATTTGTACAGACTACATAGTTGATATAGAGGAAAGATTTGTACAGACTACATAGTTGATATAGAGGAAAGATTTTTACGGACTACATAGTTGATATATAGAGGAAAGATTTGTACAGACTACATAGTTGATATATAGAGGAAAGATTTATACTGACTACATAGTTGATATATAGAGGAAAGATTTGTACAGACTACATAGTTGATATAGAGGAAAGATTTGTACAGACTAATAGCTGATATATAGAGGAAAGATTTGTACAGACTACATAGCTGATATATAGAGGAAAGATTTGTACAGACTATATAGTTGATATATAGAGGAAAGATTTGTACAGACTACATAGTTGATATGTAGAGGAAAGATTTATACTGACTACATAGTTGATATATAGAGGAAAGATTTGTACAGACTACATAGTTGATATAGAGGAAAGATTTTTACGGACTACATAGTTGATATATAGAGGAAAGATTTGTACACACTACATAGTTGATATATAGAGGAAAAATTTGTAGTCAATGGAAGTGGGTTGTGCTAGCGAATGGATGGGGAGCACAATGGACACAAAAACAAATCAAGGGTGCAAATATCAAGATGTCATGAGTTACTGTCAGCCTCTGCACGGTCTTTCCTCACTACTCTGACAATTCCCTCCTCCACCTGTAAGCACTTCCTGGTGGCCTCGCCCTTAGTGTGCTCGTTATCATCAAGGGTAGCTTACCTTGAATACATTCCTAGCCATTTTAATTAATTGTCACATTCTTATTAATTAATAATTTAACAGGTATGCACGGCAATTACCGTCAACTGTTACATGCTACGAATAGCTCTGTTCCAGTTACGAGTGTCTCTTACAAACGGCTCTATGTGTGTGTGTGCATGCATGCATGTGTGTATGTGCACATGTGTGCATGCACATGTGTAGATGTATGTGTGTGTGTGTATGAGGGTTTGTGTATGCAGTCATGTCTCGGCTATGACTCACCATGCAGATGTGTGGTACTTTTGAATTGTGTTTGCCCGAGAGACACTGCCGTTTATACCAAACCCCCTGGGGATATGTACCAAACCAGTTAAAGCATCTCTTCCCACATCGGCGTGCATGCTGTTGTTGTGAGTTGGTAAAGGTCATCAATTCAATTTTTGAGTGCTTGCTTCACTGAAGGAAGCTGATGAGGGGGGAGATCTCAATCTGTGTGTGCTGTAGAGTGTGATCAGCTAGTGTGTCATATTTTGGACCAGCTTAAGGGGGAAAGAAGGCTGCGTATCGCGTAGTCTCATATAAAGTACCGTATCTTTGCTCGCATTCACTCTAGTTTCCCAATTTATATATCAAATTATAGCTTGCAGTCTGTGCTTTCTAATGGTAAGTCTCTTTTGTCATTTAGTTTCGCCATAATTTTTTCCTGGCTCATTATAGGCTCTTCCAGTGCGGACCGTAAGCCGTTAAGTAAACCACGTTGCAGTAACGACCTTTGCGAGGCTCTTATTCGGTCTATTAGTCAATCATAACGAGCACTACAAACTGCGCGTCTTGAAATTTTGAAAAAATGTTTTTTTGTCTCATTTTCTGAACATAGCTTTATGACATCACGTTACATTTTCATCTATAGGTATTTTTTAGTAATGCTATCAAACAAAAACTCTCGCGCAAGTTGTAGAATATAAAAATTGCTTTCAAATGATATATTTTTTTTTATGAAAGGATAAAAAATATTCAAGTTATCATTTGAACGGTTTTTCAAAAATCACTTCAGAGATATTGAGCCTTGAAGTCCAAGCAGTTTGTAATCACATCCCAGCTGCCAGAAACACCCCCTGTTCACCAGAATACATCCCCTCATTACTAGAATTGTGTGTGTACAAACAAAATGTTTGACTTTTCAGTCGTTTATTTTTTCAGTATCCTACATCCTAACTACAACCTGAAAACCAACAATATATATATATAATATATATATATACATACACATAAATTAAAGACGCATCAGACTTGTTACATGTATGTTGCTTTGCTAATATTGAATTAGCAAACATAAACACGTCATCATTTGCAGGGCTCCCATGCCCAGGTCCATCCATCGTCACCCTCCACACATGTCTTCCAGTAATCCCTGAAAAACAATAGAACACAAACAAAAGTCATCCTCCACTAATTCCTAAGCTTGACAAAAAGACACATAAACAAAAGTATCTTCCAGTAATCTCTGTTTGACAATAGAAAGCAAAAGACACATAACAAAATAAAATGCTACAGGTCCCCCATGCCAGGACCATACAATGCTCCGCCCTCCATTGAACTCTGTTGCCTCTCGACAGCAAGCCTGACACTTGTTGCACTCATATGTTCTGTCTTACCCGCTCTACTCCACACAACAGAATAAACTCATTTTGGTTGTGTATAACCACCTAAACATTTGCACAAAAGATCCTCGGACATTAATTTATCAAAAACCTCCTAACATACATAGCCTTGTCCAGAGGAATCATAGGCCTATCGGTACTAGTGGTACCTCACCTTTAGCACAAGCTGGATTTAAACTTACACCAACTCAAAACTCCTGTAGGACAATACTCGTGTTGGGATGTTCCATAGTTGACTAAGAGCGATAAAAAAAATCGCTTTCACATCGCAAATCATCCCCTCTAGGTTGTCCCTTCTAATTGCTCCCCTACAGTAGGTTTGCATTTTAACTATAGACACACGACTAACCCCCCTAGCACCACCCAAAGACACTAGGACCGTAAGGCTCGACTTCCAACAACCGTTTATGTGCATTTGTATACCCATGCATCACTAATTTATGTGTGTGTACCTAAGCTTCAGTCTCTCCACTGAACGCTAAAAAAGTTTGTGTTCCTACAACTTCCATAGAACCCGAAGAGCCTTCAAAATTGGCTTCACAATTTTTACCTTGTGACCCTCAAACCATTCTGTGTAACTTCTTCTGTTTCATCTTCAGGTCTTCGCGCACAAGCTTGACAGAACTTAGACATAAGATAATAATCTAAAACTTCTCCAGTGTCCCAAGACATCACCGCAACCAAGCCATAATTTGATTTGTGGCCCTGTCTAAGCCATGTGCCGTCAACAGTAATACTAACATCAATGATGTCTTCATGCCTAACCCTATAAAAATCATGTAACCTATGAGCGGCATCCAACATAATACTCTGTTACTGCATTTGCGTCACTCCCTATTGACCTAGTATATTTTTAAAAAACAAGTGGAACTAAGAGGGGGCAACATATCCATGACTGCAGTGATGTCTTCCAGACCAGAATGAGCAATGCGAGCACCCAGTATACTGACTGGATGTTCAAAGAATGCTTCTACATATACAGGGTTTGAGATGTCTCGAGTGTTACTATAATTTGAACAAAAAGTAAAAATGAGACACCATGCCTGCCCTACAGGCTTCAGTTGCAAGGGAGCTCAGTTACCACATTGAATACACTTATTACACCTTTCTATGACCTCTCTAAGCTTATCTAAGTTTATTATACGATTTCCCTTACCTAGTTCTCCAACACCACCCGAGTCCAAAGAGGTAGAGCCAGTAGATCCAGTAGCAACAGCCACAGAAGCAGCTGAACGATCCATGAGAGCCACCTTCTTCCTGGTCATAGTCACTTGTCATAGTCACCAATGGAACTGGCCTCTCTTCAGACATTTGCAATTGATTGCAAGGTAAGTGAAGGTTCACAGAAGGCGCTACCCCACCCACAGGATCCAAGAGACTCACTAACAAAGGAAAGGAAACAGCTAGTAACTTTTTAGTACGGAGATAAACATTAAAACTTGCCTTGCGTGGCTACTGTGACAGGCTCAACAACAGCCGCCTGTAGGGCTTTCTTCTTCTTGTCTTCACTCTTCTTGAATCCTTGGCCTTTCTGTTTAAAATGCTTCTCTGTTCTCTTCCCCATAACTCAACAGTGTAAAAGTTTCAAGTGAACCTTGACCTAAAAAAACGTGCTCATCTTAGCGGTTGCGCACTACCCCCCCACCTGGCCAATTCATTGCGCAAACGACTGGTAAGGGTCTCCATGAAATTGGCAACATTTTGATATATAAAAACTGTATTTTGGGTAGGCGATCATCGCCGCCCGCCCGATTGTAGCCAGGTAAGACCCGGAGAGAACCTTTTCCAATGTGAAGTGAAATGAAATGAAATGGAATAATAATGCACTGTATAAAAATGCTATATCTTCTGATGCAAGTATTCACTTGCTATGAAACTTGAAACTCAAACTCCAGACATATTATAAACCCTTTTGGGCCCATAAAAAAAAATTTGAAAAAATATGTGTTTTCAGCCCTCTTCCCCCCTTAAGAAGCAAGCTTGGCTTCTCTTAAAAATAGGAAAAGTTTGATGGGTATGCGTTTATCGTTGCATGGCTTGTGCACATGCACCTACCAACCTACCCAAAATGATCATATGGACATCTCCAAGGCTTAAATGAGGGGGTTGCTGCAGTCTGGCGGCCCAGTTGTAATCACTAGTGTTTGGAGGCTAGTTTGGTCTCCCCCATCAGACTCAGCACACCAACTTGCAGCCTTACAACTCTACTTTCAGGACACTCTGATCAACACAGGCTAATGCTATCCGAGCATGCTTGGCTAGGGAAGTGCACCAGCTGGAGCTCTGCACCAAAGCCCGAAGAACACACCTGACAGTCAAAAGTACCAACCAGGATGTCATGAGAACACTTCTGTCAAATGTGACAATTGGCTCTTTTTGAAACACGAGGGCCTTTGAAAAATTGGGCATGGTAGTCTATGTGTACGGATACATATATTATGTGGATGGATGCATATTGCATGTTTTTTTGGTTCTTTTTATAAATATTTTTACTGCTGCATAGAAAAATCTGATGGATAGAAAAATTAAAGAAAAGTATTTCTTTCTTCCTTCTTTTTCCTTTATTCTTTCTGTAGTAAGGACACCCTCTATAGCTTGTTCTAGTCCCATACTAATACAGTGGGAGCCTCTCACTGTGGACTCTCTGTAGTAAGGGCACCCTCTATAGCCAGGACACTTGTTCTAGTCCCATACTAATACAGTGGGAGCCTCTCACTGTGGACTCTCTGTAGTAAGCACACCCTCTATAGCCAGGACACTTGTTCTAGTCCCATACTAATACAGTGTGAGCCTCTCACTGTGGGCTCTCTGTAGTAAGGACACCCTCTATAGCCAGGACACTTGTTCTAGTCCCATACTAATACAGTGGGAGCCTCTCACTGTGGACTCTCTGTAGAAAGGACACCCTCTATAGCCAGGACACTTGTTCTAGTCCCATACTAATATAGTGGGAGCCTCTCACTGTGGACTCTCTGTAGTAAGGACACCCTAGTCTATAGCAAGACACTTGTTCTAGTCCCATACTAATATAGTGGGAACCTCTCACTGTGGACTCTCTGTAGTAAGGACACCCTCTATAGCCAGGACACTTGTTCTGGTCCCATACTAATACAGTGGGACCTCTTGCTGTGAACTCTCTGTAGTAAGCACACCCTCTACAGCCAGGACACTTGTTTTAGTCCCATACTAATACAGTGAGAGCCTCTTGCTGTGAACTCTTTGTAGTAAGCAAACCCTCTACAGCCAGGTCACCAGTTCTAGTCACTAATGGTCAATGTTGTGACCAACTAGAAGCACAAACATGCAGAGCTTTATTCCACTAGTGTTGTCTGGCTGTTATAATACACGGCTTCTCCCTTTAGCTGCAATGCAAGTAGCAAAGATGACTGAAGGCTGAAGGAGATCACGGTGAGAGCAAATTTGTCGGGACTTCCATTATTACCCCAACCTGGCACTTGTACATGACTTTTCCCTCCAAATTAATTGACCTCATCTCTTTCTTTTTTTGACAGATACTTTCGCTCCTTCGAAGAAAACGAAGGGGAAAAAACTCAATTCGTCTAAGATCACTTGAATGAAATCTTTCTTCACTAATAGCCTGCCTAGGTTTCGTGTGATCCAAGCAGCTTTGAAGCTCTTTGCCAATTACAAAGTGTCTGGTGGGAGTCAGCTGAGAGCATTTCTTTGTTAGGTGATCTTTGTTAGGTGATGGTTTAGGTTTTTAGCACTTAGCTCAACTCATCACTCATTGAGAATGGACTAAGTGGAGGGGTAGGTGTGGAATGGCCAGAAGAGCTGTGTGTGCAATTCAATTATGCAACTACTATGAGTTACTCTGCTCTAATTAGTTGTAATTGCATGGCGTTGTTTATTGGATCTAAGTGGAAGATCTCAGCCAAGTATGTTTTGGGAGAGATAATGAGTCACTCTCCATGTTCTTGTTTATATAATCGGTAACACTAGCGAGGTCGGGCTAATAATAGCGTGGAGTGTTAATCACATCTGAGTGAAATCCAGGCCCGATATAATTTTCAAAACTGAGTACATGTGTGTGTATATATATATATATATATATATATATTGCTTTACAAAACCGTGTTTTTGATATGGAAAATAAAATAACCCCCTTTTTTCCGACTGCTCTCTAAGCTCTTGATTTAGTGGTAGGGCGAGTTGATTGAACAAGTTGTATATGAAACCCCCTAGAAGGTTCTGATAGGCTCATCCTAACTAGCAAAACCATGCAATCAAGAGATTTTTACATGTTGTGTGTGGGTGGGTGGGTGGGTGGGTGTCTGTGAATATATTTAACTTTAATTTATTTAGTTATTTATTAATTATTTATTTAATTTGTTGTTGTTGTTATTTAACTTGTTATTATTACTACTATTGCTGTCATTGTGGTTGTTATTATTATTATTATCATTATCATTATTCTCTCGATCAACTCTCAGTTAACATAACCAAATTACAATGACCTCAATAATCAACTTGAAATTAATCTCTTGACATTTATACTAGATACTCTAGCCTTCATCAGTAATAATGAAACTAGCCTTCATAGGAATAATGAGACTAGATGCTCTAGCCTTCATCAGGAATAATGAGACTAGATGCTCTAGCCTTCATCAGGAATAATGAGACTAGATGCTCTAGCCTTCATCAGGAATAATGAGAATAGATGCTCTAGCCTTCATCAGGAATAATGAGACGAGATACTCTAGCCTTCATCAGGAATAATGAGACTAGATGCTCTAGCCTTCATCAGGAATAATGAGACTAGATACTCTAGCCTTCATCAGGAATAATGAGACTAGATGCTCTAGCAATAATGAGACTAGATGCTCTAGCCTTCATCAGGAATGATGCTCTAGCCTCCATCAGGAATAATGAGACTAGGTGCCCTAGCCTTCATCAGGAATAATGAGACTAGATGCTCTAGCCTTCATCAGGAATAATGAGACTAGATGCTCTAGCCTTCATCAGGAATAATGAGAATAGATGCTCTAGCCTTCATCAGGAATAATGAGACGAGATACTCTAGCCTTCATCAGGAATAATGAGACTAGATGCTCTAGCCTTCATCAGGAATAATGAGACTAGATACTCTAGCCTTCATCAGGAATAATGAGACTAGATGCTCTAGCAATAATGAGACTAGATGCTCTAGCCTTCATCAGGAATGATGCTCTAGCCTCCATCAGGAATAATGAGACTAGGTGCCCTAGCCTTCATCAGGAATAATGAGACTAGATGCTCTAGCCTTCATCAGGAATAATGAGACTAGATGCCCTAGCCTTCATCAGGAATAATGAGACTAGATGCTCTAGCCTTCATCAGGAATAATGAGACTAGATGCTCTAGCCTTCATCAGGAATAATGAGACTAGATGCTCTAGCCTTCATCAGGAATAATGAGACTAGATGCTCTAGCCTTCATCAGGAATAATGAGACTAGATGCCCTAGCCTTCATCAGGAATAATGAGACTAGATGCTCTAGCCTTCATCAGGAATAATGAGACTAGATGCTCTAGCCTTCATCAGGAATAATGAGACTAGATGCCCTAGCCTTCATCAGGAATAATGAGACTAGATGCTCTAGCCTTCATCAGGAATAATGAGACTAGATGCTCTAGCCTTCATCAGGAATAATGAGACTAGATGCTCTAGCCTTCATCAGGAATAATGAGACTAGATGCTCTAGCCTTCATCAGGAATAATGAGACTAGATGCCCTAGCCTTCTCATCAGGAATAATGAGACTAGATGCTCTAGCCTTCATCAGGAATAATAAGACTAGATGCCCTAGCCTTCATCAGGAATAATGAGACTAGATGCTCTAGCCTTCATCAGGAATAATGAGACAAGATGCCCTAGCCTTCATCAGGAATCGTGAAGGCTAGAGCATCTAGTATAAATGTCGAGAGAATAAGAATAAATTTCAAATTGATTATCGAGGACACTGCAATTATCATCATTATTATTATCATCATCATCATCATCATCATCATCATCATCATCATCATCATCATCATCATCACCATCATCATCATCATCATCATCATCATCATCATCATCATCATTATTATTATTATTATTATTATTATTATTTTGTGAAAATTTTCCAATTTGCAGTGTTTGGCTATGGGACTTACAATCTTTTTACCCCTTTCCTAGGACTTCCTGGAACTATCCCAGGATGTCCCTAGTAAAAGTGACTACATCATAGGTCTTGGACTCAGCACTCAGGCTAGGGCTAGGACAGGCTGCAGCAAGGGATACTCCCAACTATTCTGGGGGGGGAGGGGGTGGGGGGCAAAGTATTCCAGGACCCATGGATACAGTCAGTCACCCTCACTATGGACATCCTGGGGGAGTCCACAAGCAACCATAACATTAGGATTTGTGGCTGTTCCAGAAATATCCCAGGATATCGTGGGATGTTTCAGGGCAGGTTGTGGCAGTT
Organism: Cladorhizidae sp. MBARI D1340-BT2; assembly: GCA_028752905.1. Lineage (NCBI taxonomy): Eukaryota > Metazoa > Porifera > Demospongiae > Poecilosclerida > Cladorhizidae > Cladorhizidae sp. MBARI D1340-BT2. The sequence goes on from JAQNBH010000002.1 coordinate 11,833,405, forward strand.
TGAGAAGTACCCTAGGATATCCTGGGAAGTCCTAGTGAAGAGGTTGCAGGACAACTGGACATGGCTTCAATTTCCTAAAATGGCTTATTTTTAGGTGTTTGGATGAGCAGTAATTAGAGCAAGGATGAATCATCAACATGTATTTATTCTTAGACAGGTTGGTGTGCAAAGAGGAAGAGACGGCTCACGTGGGTTGCATTGTGGTGGGGGTGTGGTGTGGGCAGTTGATTTCATGTTATAGTGGACCACGGAAAGGGGGAGGGGAGAAAGGAGGGGGAGAATGAGAGGGGAAAAAGCGACACAGCTTTTTGCACTGCAGTTTCAATCAGCAGCAATGCCAGGCATCTGAATGTCTTCAAAAATATGGCTCATTAAACAAATTCCATTCTTTTTTTTGTTTTCACACGTAGTTTGGTGTGATGTCCGTGTCCTGGTAAACTCACGCAAGACTTCAAAGGTTCTTAGTGCCCCTCCCCCTACATCCCATCTAATTGGTTCTATCCCAGTGTGCAATTGAAATTGTGTTCCCTGCTTTAAGTTGAAGTTGCATTGTACAACTTTAATGCCACCCTCGGATGACTTCTATATTAGGAAGAATGTACTTGGCTCTCTCGACTTTTCTTTTATAGATTTGATTAGTGACTAGCCTGCCACTTATCTCGCTGGACTAGTTCAAGTCACACGGCTCTCTGCAGCTTGTAGAAATCCCGGGTATTTTTCACCGGGTGTTTGTGGATCTGCGAGATATTTTTCACCGGGTGTTTGTGGATCTGCGAATGACCTGACATGGTAGCTATTGTCCTCGGGTTATCGTAATGCAGTGGATATTTGTAGATCCTTTGGTAGATTGGGTAGCCTTAATTAATGACAGGGTCCCTCTCTTTGATGCGGGCAGGAGGATGATGATGGCTTTATCACTTCTAGAACTAGTATTTCGTTTGTCTGGTCTTAAGCCGTAGAGATAACAACAACATCAACAACAACAATAGCCGCAATGACAACAGGAGAAATGTTGTCAATTCCCTATCAACATGACTGCTCTCTAACGACTCTTGTGACGGTGGGCACTAACGACACCTAATCTCCTCAAATACTTACTAATGCTTTTTTTTTTTAAGATGTGCATTCCGAGCAAGCTTTAGAAGGGATCGTGGTCAAACGTAATTTCATTCTGAGAAAGTCGCTATTTGTTCCTGCCGACTTCCCGCCTACTTCTTGCCAAAACATCTAATTAGTATGCGACTTCTGTTGAAAGACAAACATTGGCCTTCATACTGGGCCAATCTAGCACTTATAAACCTTGCTTGAATAAGTGGGCACTATTCTGTTTATACTGTTTGACCTCTACTATCAGCGGATGTTATTTGCGACTCTAACTCTAATACATGAAAGTTCTTTGAATATTCAGTTTTATTATTGTTTGTTTTGTTTTTGTTTTCTGTTAGCTGGTGTTAATTATGATTGAGATATGTGTGACAGGATCAAAGATCAATGGTACAGTAAAGAAACTGCCTTCCAAGTCCTACTCATCAGTGTCTACTAATGCTTAGCCTCTGCCTTCCAAGTCCTACTCATCAGTGTCTACTAATGCTTAGCCTCTGCCTTCCAAGTCCTACTCATCAGTGTCTACTAATGCTGAGCCTCTGCCTTCCAAGTCCTACTCATCAGTGTCTACTAATGCTGAGCCTCTGCCTTCCAAGTCCTACTCATCAGTGTCTACTAATGCTTAGCCTCTGCCTTCCAAGTCCTCAGTGTCTACTAATGCTGAGCCTCTGCCTTCCAAGTCCTACTCATCAGTGTCTACTGATGCTGAGCCTCTGCCTTCCAAGTCCTACTCATCAGTGTCTACTAATGCTGAGCCTCTGCCTTCCAAGTCCTACTCATCAGTGTCTACTAATGCTGAGCCTCTGCCTTCCAAGTCCCACTCATCAGTGTCTGCTAATGCTTAGCCTCTGCCTTCCAAGTCCTACTCATCAGTGTCCACTAATGCTTAGCCTCTGCCTTCCAAGTCCTACTCATCAGTGTCCACTAATGCTTAGCCTCTGCCTTCCAAGTCCTACTCATCAGTGTCTACTAATGCTTAGCCTCTACCTTCCAAGTCCTACTCATCAGTGTCTACTATTGCTGAGCCTCTGCCTTCCAAGTCCTACTCATCAGTGTCTACTAATGCTTAGCCTCTGCCTTCCAAGTCCTACTCATCAGTGTCTACTAATGGCTGAGCCACTGCCTTCCAAGTCCTACTCATCAGTGTCTACTAATGCTGAGCTTCTGCCTTCCAAGTCCTACTCATCAGTGTCTTGCTGAGCCTCTACCTTCCAAGTCCTACTCATCAGTGTCTACTAATGCTTAGCCTCTGCCTTCCAAGTCCCACTCATCAGTGTCTACTAATGCTGAGCCTCTGCCTTCCAAGTCCTACTCATCAGTGTCTACTAATGCTGAGCCTCTGCCTTCAGGCTTCCATATATTTTGTCAGTGATTGATTAAAGAGCTGATTCGAGTTGTGTTCTTTGACCCGATATGTACCAATAACTCAAAATTAGATTATTCAGTAAATCGTCCAGTCGTATAACATCCACTGAGGTATCAAGAATGACTTGTAGCGAGTTCTGCAGAATCAGGACAGAGGACTACCAGTTGACTGGGTAAGCTTAGTGGTGTGCATTAACTGGGGAAGCACCTTAGTGGTGTGCATTAACTGAGGCAGTTGAGTGGTGTGCATTGACTGAGGCAGCTGAGTGATGTGTATTAACAGAGGCAGCTGAGTGGTGTGCATTAACTGAGGCAGCTGAGTGGTGTGCATTAACTGAGGCAGCTGAGTGATGTGTATTAACAGAGGCAGCTGAGTGGTGTGCATTAACTGAGGCAGCTGAGTGGTGTGCATTAACTGAGGCAGCTGAGTGGTGTGCATTAACTGAGGCAGCTGAGTGGTGTGCATTAACTGAGGCAGCTGAGTGGTGTGTATTAACTGAGGCAGCTGAGTGGTGTGCATTAACTGAGGCAGCTGAGTGGTGTGCATTAACTGAGGCAGCTGAGTGGTGTGCATTAACTGAGGTAGCTGAGTGGTGTGCATTAACTGAAGCAGCTGAGTGGTGTGCATTAACTGAGGTAGCTGAGTGGTGTGCATTAACTGAAGCAGCTGAGTGGTGTGCATTAACTGAGGCAGCTGAGTGGCTGAGTGGTATGCATTAGCTGAGGCAGAGGAGATAAGCCAGAATCTGACTACTACTACTGTATGCATAACCAATTATCTGTCATGCATTTGAGCATTTCTATGGCAATTCACACCTACATATGTGTGCGTGTGTAGCAATTACTCTCTGCATATAATGGGTTAAATTTGTGTGGGATATCTTCTCAGTTATTAGCACTAACATGAATAACATATCAATCCAGTCACCAAGCCTCTGCAGTTCAGAGTCCAACCCTAAATTAGTCTGAAATCACAACTGGAATTAATTGAGGAATTTCAGTTAGTCACCACAGAATGTTTCTCTCTTTTAAAAAAGCAATGATTTAACATCAGCAAATTGCAGCAGAACCCTGTCCGACTGTATTGAATGGAAGTGTTTCCGCTTCACCAGCCCGCAATATCCCGGGTGAGTTCCTTCCTTGCGTGGGATTCTGCTGATGCTGGCTGGAAAGGATGTTTGGAACGTTGAGTTGTAGGAATTCCGTGCTCGTGAACTACTCAGTTAGAGGCGGTGATATAATTGGTCGTTTCTACTTGATAGATGTAGTGTTGATTCGTATCTATTTGCTTGTTTTCTTTGTCAGCTCATTAAGAGGTATTATAAGCTAATCTATATTTGGTTTCACAAGCCAGAAAATCTCACAGTGCTATATGTACCGAATGCAAGGGGCTAACAGAGTTGGCTAGTTGAAGAATTTGCACAGGAATATTCGTGGATTGCGTATCAGAATAAGCAGTTGTTATGGCAAGACGCAAGCATGGTCTTAGCTAGTTGGACCTCAAGGATCAGGAAGGTCATCAGCCGTCTCCATGGGCTTGAGAAACTAGTAAGGAGATGCGGCGCAGCTGGCATGAACACCTCGTTGTTCAACTTCAACAGACTCCATCACGATTTGGACCATGAATTCAAACACACACCTTGACCATAGATTAGATTCTGACCATGAAAACTGCTGATTTGAAGGCACCATCACACACCCTCCAACCATCACACACTCTCCAGTCATCACACACCCTCCAGTCATCACACACACTCCAGCCATCACACACTCTCCAGCCATCACACACTCTCCAGTCATCACACACTCTCCAGTCATCACACACTCTCCAGTCATCACACACTCTCCAGTCATCACACACTCTCCAGCCATCACACACTCTCCAGCCATCATACACTCTCCAGTCATCACACACTCTCCAGCCATCACACACTCTCCAGCCATCACACACTCTCCAGCCATCACACACTCACCAGTCATCACACACTCTCCACATACTTAAGGGGATCTTGAAAAATAGTTGCTATAGATCAAGTGACCTCTGTCTGGCCCACTGTGTGTTGGTGATGGTGGGGTCTCCTGCTTGGCTCCTCCCTAGACTTGCAGCAAAGTGGTGACTTGCAGCTGCTGCTTGGTCACCATAAGCTTCCATCTCTGCACCATCAGAGTGCTGCACTCCACTCTCACCAGCGTGCTCCATGGTGGCACGTCTCTAAAGCAACAGGCAAACTGTACAAACTTTGCAACTGTACTACGACTGTTCACATTGGGTCCAGAGTTTGTTGGTTATTACTCTGCGAGAGGAAGGTCCGAGGACACTAGCAAGGTCAAGTTGTTCTTGCCACCGAGGTCCGTCCAGGTGGGTGTGGCCTTAGTGACATGCTCTGTGTCACTTCATTCCACGTGGAGTGCTATGGATCCATAGCTTAGCTTCCTTCTTACCCTCGGTATGGAGGAGAGGTCAGCTCCACAGCCTCTTGGTATGGAGGAGAGGTCAGCTCCACAGCCTCTTGGTATGGAGGAGAGATCAGCTCCACAGCCTCTTGGTATGGAGGAGAGGTCAGCTTCACAGCCTCTTGGTATGGAGGAGTGGTCAGCAACACAGCCTCTTGGTATGAGGGAGAGGTCAGCTCCACAGCCTCTTGGTATGGAGGAGAGGTCAGCTCCACAGCCTCTTGGTATGGAGGAGAGGTCAGCTCCACAGCCTCTTGGTATGGAGGAGAGACTAGCCTTACAGCCCAAATGGAACATGCAGACAGCATCTTCTCTCATCTCTGTTAATGACATCAGTTAGGTGAGTCCTCCCATGCTGACATCAGTTCCTTCTGTTTGTGGCAGCTCCAGCCAGTTAGGGCAAACCGGTAATTGCATTCAAATTTAGTTTGTAGTTCCCAATGTATAATACGCATACACACATAATTATATATAATATGTGTATATATACACACACAATGATATATAATATGTGTGTATATATATATACAAACACGATATATAATGTGTGTAGGTATATATATATATATACATATATATACACACATAATGAATACACACACATGATGTGTGTATGTACATGTATACATAATGATATAAGGAGTATACACATAATGGCATAAGTATATACACACATAATGATATAAGTGTGTATAAGACAATGATATAAAGGTGTGTGTATATATATACACACATAATGATATAAGCTGTGTGGACAGTGATATAAGGTGTATACCTAAGTGTGTGTTGATCCAGACTCAGTCAATTAAGTCATGTTATACTTTTTTCTTTGCTCTAAACTCTGCTATTTAAATGCACTGCATCTTTAGATAGTGGCCCATAAGTGGCCCATAAGTGCACTGCATCTAATGCTCTTGAAATAATTGCACTTGAAATAGTTTCCAGTGCTACTAAGTGCACTACATCTTATAATGGCCCACTAAATGCACTTCATCTAATGCTCTTGAAATTATAATGCACTGCATCTTAATTGCTCATGAAATAATGGCTCCCCTACTAAATTACTGCATCTAATGCTCTAATGCACTGCATCTTAATTGCTCATGAAGTAATGGCTCCTGCTACTAAATTACTGCATCTAATGCTCTAATGCACTGCATCTTAATTGCACTTGAATAGTTGCCCGTGCTACTAAATGCATCTAATGCACTGCATCTTAATTGTACTTGAATAGTTGCCCGTGCTACTAAATGCACTGCATCTAATTGCTCTTGAATTTTAAATGCAATGCATGATGTATACAAGCCACAGCTGAATCCCAAAGTCCCGTGCTACTACATTACCATATAATGAAACATCAACTTTCCATTATGTGTCATGGAAAAAATAACTTTTTTTTTTCTTTCCTGAAACACTTTAAATAAAACATCGATCCGTAATGGAATCTGTAATGCAACAATAGAAAGTGACGCAATTTAGTAATAGATGTTCCATCACCGCATGTGCATGAATAAATCTTGCGAATCGGAAGAGTGATTTCATTGTGCTGTCTAAAGTGAATCCTCAAGTATCGACTTGACCTAGCTAGAGTGAGCTACACTAACCTGTCATGGGGGTTGGCACATTCTGGACCAGTTGAGGCAACTTCGTCTATTCGTGGAATCCATCGAGTAGATGCTCACGATCAACATCCACTAAGAATCGGTGGCAAGGAGAAGGAAGTCCCAGCAGCAAGCGTGATCTTTCTGATTGCAGAGGCTAGTAGAACGATAACTGTCGCTAGTCACATGCCCACACAGAAAATAATAAGATGAAGCTACAATGCATCATTAGAAATTAAGCCTAAGGTGATAATAAATTACGACACTAGAATGGCACGTATGTGTGGGTTTTTACGGTACTACACGCTCTAGTTGACCCCAGCTCTTTTGTAAACAGTGACCCGTGATCTAATTATGCATCATGTATGTGCAGTCCACAACTCGATCTCTGAAAGCCACTTTTAATTCTAGGACACACATCACACACAAAAAAATATTTGTGGTTAGTCTTTGCAGCTCATGCAAAATAGATCCAACTAGTAAACGAGTGCCAAAAGTGTATGTAAAATTGTGCGAATTACTCCAAATTGTCGTCAGCAGGTGTTGATGACCTCAACATGGTGTGAGAGAGGGGGCGGGGGAGAATTCCAAGTGCGGTATATTGTAGCTGTGACAAAACCCACTAATGAAGAATGGAAATCAGCTAACCACAGCATTGGATTGTTCTTCCCTCTGTCCTCTGGCAAGTTGGAAGGTTTCAGTTTGTATAGAGATGCCATCCACTAGTTAACTGTAATCCTCTTTAGTTAAAGTTAGGGCTGAAACTGTACCAATTTTTAGGGTCGTCACAGTTTCTTTTCCTCATTACCTTAATTCATTACCTTCATTCATTGTTTTCCTAATTGCCTTCAGAATTGCTTTCATAATTGCCTTCAGAATTGCTTTCAGAATTGCCTTCAGAATTGCCTTCAGAATTGCCATCATAATTGCCTTCATAATTGCCTTCACAATTGCCATCATAATTGCCTTCATAATTGCCTTCACAATTGCCATCATAATTGCCTTCATAATTGCCTTCATAATTGCCTTCATAATTGCCTTCACAATGCTTTCCTATTAGTCTTCATTTCTGCTGGTGTCCTCATTGGAGAATGTTATTCATGACAAGTGCATGGCAAGACTAATAACAACTGCCTCATGTATTAACACTCATAGTGCATGGCAAGACTAATAACAACTGCCTCATGTATTAACACTCATAGTGCATGGCAAGACTAATAACAACTGCCTCATGTATTAACACTCATAGTGCATGGCAAGACTAATAACAACTGCCTCTAACATTCATAGTGCATGGCAAGACTAATAACAACTGCCTCATGCATTAACACTCATAGTGCATGGCAAGACTAATAAAAACTGCCTCATGTATTAACACTCATAGTGCATGGCAAGACTAATAACAACTGCCTCATGTATTAACACTCATAGTGCATGGCAAGACTAATAACAACTGCCTCATGTATTAACACTCATAGTGCATGGCAAGACTAATAACAACTGCCTCATGCATTAACACTCATAGTGCATGGCAAGACTAATAACAACTGCCTCATGCATTAACACTCATAGTGCATGGCAAGACTAATAACAACTGCCTCATGTATTAACACTCATAGTGCATGGCAAGACTAATAACAACTGCCTCTAACATTCATAGTGCATGGCAAGACTAATAACAACTGCCTCATGCATTAACACTCATAGTGCATGGCAAGACTAATAACAACTGCCTCATGTATTAACACTCATAGTGCATGGCAAGACTAATATAACAACTGCCTCATGTATTAACACTCATAGTGCATGGCAAGACTAATAACAACTGCCTCATGTATTAACACTCATAGTGCATGGCAAGACTAATAACAACTGCCTCATGCATTAACACTCATAGTGCATGGCAAGACTAATAACAACTGCCTCATGTATTAACACTCATAGTGCATGGCAAGACTAATAACAACTGCCTCATGTATTAACACTCATAGTGCATGGCAAGACTAATAACAACTGCCTCATGCATTAACACTCATAGTGCATGGCAAGACTAATATAACAACTGCCTCATGCATTAACACTCATAGTGCATGGCAAGACTAATAACAACTGCCTCATGTATTAACACTCATAGTGCATGGCAAGACTAATAACAACTGCCTCATGCATTAACACTCATAGTGCATGGCAAGACTAATAACAACTGCCTCATGTATTAACACTCATAGTGCATGGCAAGACTAATAACAACTGCCTCATTCATTAACACTCATAGTGCATGGCAAGACTAATAACAACTGCCTCATGTATTAACACTCATAGTGCATGGCAAGACTAATAACAACTGCCTCATGCATTAACACTCATAGTGCAATATATAGGATATGTGTGGGATTTCCAGTCCATGATTTATGACAGGGGCAGTAGTATGAGTAGAATAAGGAGGAGGACAACACCAAACTTTTTCAAGACAGCTGGATTAGTGTTAATCCATTTATTTCAAGTGAATCCCCTAGCAACCTAGGCACTCAGCTGCTGTTGGAATGATGGTAATCTTTCATAGGCATGTTATCTCCATCAACCAGACAACTCATTTCCCACTAAGTCTGGGATATCTGCTTGGCCCCGTTCAGATAGTCCACATCCAGATGGAGTCAATATAGAACCACCATATCTAGGACCATCTGCTTGGCCCGTTCAGATAGTCCACGTCCAGATGGAGTCAATATAGAACCACCATGTCTAGGACCATCTGCTTGGCCCATTCAGATAGTCCACGTCCAGATGGAGTCAATAGAGAACCACCATATCTAGGACCATCTGCTTGGCCCGTTCAGATAGTCCACGTCCAGATGGAGTCAATATAGAACCACCATGTCTAGGACCATCTGCTTGGCCCGTTCAGATAGTCCACGTCCAGATGGAGTCAATAGAGAACCACCATGTCTAGGACCATCTGCTTAGCCCGTTCACGTCCAGATGGAGTCAATAGAGAACATTAGTGGCTGTTGTGTGGGCCTTGTCCTGACACAAACGTTCCTTCCTCCATCCCGGATGCATTCAGAGAGATGGGAACATTTGCTGCCCAGGCTGAGGAAAGGAGGAAATCTTATGTCTTTCATCATCACATCAGTACATGGCAAAGTCGATTGTGATATACGGTTTTTGGGGGGGCCCCAAACTCAATTTGATCTCGGCTGTTGGCTAAAGCATGCATACATAGCTCGTGCCAACTCTCTAGCCATGGCAGTGTAACAATGAGAGCTGTTTCTGTACTGGGCACAACTCACATTAATGCACTGACTTTAAAAATTAAAAATTAAAAATTAAAATTATAATTAAAATTTAGCTTTCTAGATTCTAGTAAACATGCAAGTCCATTAATTTAAAATTATTTTCTTACCAAAACAAAAAACATAAAAGCCCACCTAATAGAGAGTGTGCCATCATATGGAACACATTGTACCACTTACTTAGAAGTTGAGAATTGGTCATAGTATTCATGGAATTTTGTCTTAAAAGGAACTATCACACGCTGTCACTGACTCTCGAGATATTTTGCCCCATCTTGAGAATTTGTTCCTTAAAATCAAGTGACCTCTGTCTGACCTTGCCAATGACACCCACTCTTTATTGGTAAGCTTGGTCACCGTAAGCTTCCATCTCTGCACCAACAGAGTGCTGCACTCCACTCTCACCTGCGCGCTCCCTGGTGGCACGTCTCTTGAGCAACAGGCAAACGACAAACTCAGCAGATGTACTAATTGGGTCTAGAATTTATTACATTATAAATCTCATTACAGCACTTCCTGGAGTATGCAGGATGCCCCACAACAATTGTTCCGTGCGTGCAAATTATATGCCCCCCTCCCCCTCCCCTCCCCCTCCCCACCCCCTCAAGGCTGTGCACTTATAATTGATCTGGTAATTGTAACTGTTTGTGGAAATGGCCTCTAATGACCAGAAATGGAAATATGTTGTTATCAACGTTTTATGATTCCGCCCCCACCACTTTACAGGTGGCAACCCCAGGTGATAATACCACCAGGATCTCTATAGCAACCACCAGATACATCCAGGTGGTGATTTATGATCATGTGACCAGAAGAAAGGCATGATTATACCCGCCACACCCACCACCTCCAAGTGAATGTAACAAGCAACATACTCTATACGCCAATTATGTTTGTCACAACCACATTGTCAAGGGGGTGTGTTTTTATTTTCTCTTTGTTTTAGCTCACTTCTGTGTAGCGCAGGTCTCTTTTCAATTGCCAGTGTTTATCACGTAGTCGTTGTTGGTATTGTTGTTTTGTTGCTATGGCATTGTTTATTATCATCGTGAATATCATTAATCAAACACGACCTACCAATGCAGGGTTTCATTTAGAAAATTGTCCAAGGGGAGGAATCTGGATTTTAAGGGGGGGGGGGGGGGCATGATGGTTATAGATGTGACAAAGTTTCTAATGAATTTTAATAATACAATTTCCAAAAGGGGGGGGGGGGGGGGGGGGGATAAAAAAGGTTCCAAGGGAGGGCAGCTGCCCCCCATAAATGAAACCCTGCAATGTCGGTGAGCGGAGGCAGTTGCCAGGACGATGAGAACATTGCGCTGGCTATTCTACTAACAACAACACAGATGATGCCAACAATAGCAACACAAATTGACAGATGAACATCAAATGAGTTTTTCTGATGTTCTTTTGTTGTTGTTGTTGTTGTTGTTATCACCATCGTTGTATTGTCATTGTTGTTGCCATACTATGTCAACCACCTGTGATACTAGCTGGATTTTTGTCTGCTCCCCACACCCACCCCGGTAAAGCCATGCCCATTATCGACCCAGTGCTGTGTGGCATGCGTGGGAAACTAATCGTGTGTACGCTGATTCTGATTTGTGATCCGGGGATTGTGTGGACATGGTTTTAGAAGCCAAGGCCATGACAGTGACTGCTACTAGCACGTGCAATGTTGTTAGACACGCACTCTGCCGTGTGCGAAGAAATAATTTATTAAATAACAAAGAAAAAATACTTAACGGAATTCATACCCTGCCACTTTATGACCGTATATACATGAAGTGGGCGTGGCTAGGAATGCCCATAACTAGTTATACCTGTTTTTACAGACCTGCTGGATTCAGATGGTCACACGTTCAGCTATTCAGCTATTTTGATGGCTGCTAAATTTCATTAAGATGCCTCCTTTTCTGGGACGACGCAGGCCTAACAGGGAGAAACGGCAGAAACGCCTTGATTATTTTGAGCAAACAAACATAATAACCGATAAACATCTGCATTTCCTTGGCCAGTTCTACATGTGCCTGGCGCGCCGTGCTAACAACAGCGGCTGTTGTACGGTTTGCAGAGATGCAGTGGCAAGGAATCATCTTTTGTAATTCAGGACTACTTCGTGTTCAAGCTAATATGTTTGTTAAGAAAGTGTTTCTTCGTGCTGTTGTTTTTAGGACTGCTGGCATGTCTCTCAGGCCAGTGCAACAGTCCCAAGGAGAAGCAGGTAAAGCTTGTATGAGATTTTCTCTTACTCCCTCTCCCTCTCTCTCCTCTCCCCCTCTCACTCCCCCTCGCTCCTCCCCCCTCTCACTCCTCCCTCTCTCTCCTCTCCCCCTCTCACTCCCTCTCTCTCTCCCCCCTCTCACTCCTCCCTCTCTCTCCTCCCTCTCTCTCCTCTCCCCCTCTCACTCCCTCTCTCTCCTCTCCCCTCTCACTCCCCCTCTCTCTCCTCTCCCCCTCTCCCTCTCTCTCCTCCCCTCTCTCCCTCCCCATCTCCCTCTCACTCCTCCCTCTCTCTCCTCTCCCCCTCTCCCTCTCCCTCTCTCTCCCCCCTCCCCCCATCTCCCTCTCTCCTCTCTCTCCTCTCTCTCTCCTCTCCCCATCTCCCTCTCTCCCCCCCATCTCCCTCTCTCTCCTCTCCCCCTCTCACTCCCCTCTCTCCCTCTCCCCCTCTCACTCCCTCTCTCTCCTCTCCCCTCTCACTCTCCCTCTCTCTCCTCTCCCCCTCTCCCTCTCTCTCCTCCCCATCTCCCTCTCACTCCTCCCTCTCTCTCCTCTCCCCCTATCCCTCTCCCTCTCTCTCCCCCCTCCCCCATCTCCCTCTCTCCCCCCCTCCCCCATCTCCCTCTCTCTCCTCTCCCCTCTCTCTCCTCTCCCCATCTCCCTCTCTCTCCCCCCCCCCCCCCATCTCCCTCTCTCTCCTCTCCCCCTCTCACTCCCCTCTCTCCCTCTCTCTGCAGGATGTGCACAAGTATGAATACCAGAAACTCTTTATTGATTATAGTCACACCATAACATGATTTCCAACTCTCAATGTTGAATGGCATATTATATGATTAAATAGGAAGCAGAACAGGAAGCAGAAGTGGTAAGATTAGTTATTAAGTTATCATTCTGTTCTCAATTATAACAGAGTAGAAGAGCTATCAGAAAGTGAACTGGATGGCCCAGTGGCTGCCGAGTTGTTGTTGTTGTTTGTGTGTGTGTGTGTGTATTTTGGGAGGTCGGTGGAGGTATTTCTGGAAGAGGGGGGGGAAGATGAGAAACGTCAGGATGGGAGAGGGGGGTGAGGATGAGCTAGGGGCAGGGTGGGGGAATAGTATTGGGGGTGACGACGAGGGAGTATAGGTGGGCGGATAAAACCCTCACAAGATTTCTGTCTACCAAAACTGGAGCTCTTTCAATTTGACACACTTAGACGCACTTAGACACAGAACATCTATCATTAACAAAATGTGTCGTTACTATGGCTTGATTGTGTAATGAATGGAATGGCTTTGCAGTGATTGGGCGTGTCCAACACCCACGCTAAAAAAAAGCCGCAAACAACTCTTTGACACTTATTTCTATTAAAATTAATTTAAAAAACACCATATTGATTAAATTAACGGCCACAGCCCCAGGGTGCATCCACATTCTGTGCCTGATCAGGAAGATGACAAGATTTGTGCGTGGTTTCGAAGCTGACCCTCTGTCCTGTGTGTGCCCTGTCTGTCCTGTTTTTCACGATGTTTGTTGCTCATCTGCATATCTCAATAACAATGCTCTTTGCTTTGACATGTGACACGATCAACGAAGTATTTCTCTGTGCACTTGCACACCCTATAAAGATGTGGCGTAATGAAATGCTCAGACGAGTCTTAAATCATCAGTGGCGCTTTTTCTTTTCCTTACTATCCTTTTGGTCTTTTCTGGATGATTCCATTGCTCTGATCTCTTAATCATGGCCGCCTTCATGGAGACATTCTTCAATAGGTCCTGCATATTTGCAGCACTTTATGGTAGTTAGAATTACACCTTCCGGCAGCCAATGCATGGAGTAGGTGCTAATTATACCAAATATGGTTTAACTAGCCAGTGTGCATGACAAAGGTATTGGCTATGTTGTTGTGTGTGTGTCCTGGCGACGCCTGGATTTTACGATGCTTTCGCTTTCATCAGCTTTGTTACCGGTCATTGGGTAGGTGTTAATCAGTGCAATGATTGATTTAGTGGAGAGGCTGTTGGTCTCCGTCTAAAATAGGTATGCATTAGTTGTGCTGATTGATGCTAAACACGCAACTTTGCTTGGTGTAAACTTAAGCCACATATAGCAAGAGGCATGAGCAATTCTGTCCACTCACACAAGGTGGGGTCAAGCATTTTTATAAGATTGCTTTCCCCCCTTAGATCGTGAGATAGGCATGGACGTACATGCCGATATTTCCCGGCATATAAGTCGAAAGTATTGCGTACAAATGCCTCTTCAATTCAGTGGATGCGACTTATACCATGAATGTGATATTGGGTTGGTCAAGTCCAACTGTGGGTGTGTCCTCAGAAAGGGCGTGGCATTATTCTGAAGCTGCACTTTTGAGTTGTGTGTGTGTGTGTGTCTACAACCAGTAAGAAGAGGCATGCGAGCTACTCCAATAGCTTCAAGTTGTGGTCACATCCTTCGGTATGGCTTCTGCAAGTCCAGCTATTTATCTGGCTACAGCTTAGCCTCATCTGTCAGAGACGTAGCAAAAATCCTTTCATATTTATCTATTTATATGCGAATATGTGGCAGTAATGCTAGGCGTGCGAGTTGTATCCAGCAATGCTACAGTGCTAATTGATACTTCCACCTGGGTGCCATTTACATCCCAGCAATTACTCAGCAGCTACTAGTTGTCTTTGAGGTGCTATAAGTAATTAGACGTCGTTAGAGAAATGGCAATGTGCAATCGTTCCCACATCTCTACTCCATTTGTTTCTGTGTGTAATTACTTAGCACTGTGCCAGTGCGAAACAGCATTAAACTAATGGTGTTGTCCATTGGTAGGCATATAAAGGCAACTTAAGTGAATCTGCATTAAGTGGTCACAGTCTATCTATATCCATGTATGTTTGTCCAATCAAAACAATTGTGAAATTTCCGTGCGGCCTTTTGAAGCTGGGAAAAAAAGAAAAGAAAAACACCAGCGATGTCTTGATGGAATTTAGCAGCCGCACGATAATCACTCTTAATCAAGTAGGCCAGATCAAATATTATAATGGGAAAAAATTTCCTACACCTGCTTCAGGTAAGATGGTTCATCGTCACGCTGACTTTGCATAGACGAACAGCTAGAGTCAACAAGCCATCACCAGGACCTTGGTGTGTCCACCGCTGAGCCCCGGGCAGCCAGACGGCAAGGGAGTTGACGTCCTGCAGCAGCGTGGGCTGTGGGAATTCTGAGACATTCTTGTTCTAGTGTTTAACTCTGCTTCCGTCTTCCTTCATTAGTGGACCCATATCCCATCGCTGATCGTCTGCAAACTGAACGAGCACCTAATTGGTAGTATTTAATTAGCCACCTAGTGCCAGACATGCTCTAGACACTTATCTGCTGTTGGCACTACAGAACACCTTCCAGCGTAAATGGACGTCAGTTGGACACTATTATCTGCTCTTGTCACCATACAACACCAACGTTCAAACATTTAGGTTGGGTTGGGTAATTCAATAATCCATTTTCAAATTCGAATTCTGAAAACAAGCAGTTTGATTCGACTGCCACACCCAAAACATAAATACTGAGATAGTTTGGCTGGACTTTGTTCGTTAAGTTTAGGGTAGTAAACCTCTAGGCTTGGTGTTTGGTTCTAATTGGATGCAAGATGCATTAGTTGCTGCAAACTAAAGCCACAAAATATAATTTTAAGTTGAAGTTCAAGGTACTTGATTGTAATATTCTACACGTTAGATTGCTGATCTCTGGGAAAGGAGTCAATTACTCAGAACAATAAACTTGAGTTGCTGGTTAAGATCAGGCCAAAGAACAGGAAATCACCTACACAATGGAACTTGAATCAACTCTTAAATCCATCCCTGACAAAAGATATGGAACCTGAAGGCAGAGGCTCAGCATTAGTAGACACTGATGAGTAGGACTTGGAAGGCAGAGGCTCAGCATTAGTAGACACCGATGAGTAGGACTTGGAAGGCAGAGGCTCAGCATTAGTAGACACCGATGAGTAGGACTTGGAAGGCAGAGGCTAAGCATTAGTAGACACCGATGAGTAGGACTTGGAAGGCAGAGGCTCAGCATTAGTAGACACTGATGAGTAGGACTTGGAAGGCAGAGGCTCAGCATTAGTAGACAATGATGAGTAGGACTTGGAAGGCAGAGGCTCAGCATTAGTGAACACTGATGAGTAGGACTTGGAAGGCAGAGGCTCAGGATTAGTAGACACTGATGAGTAGGACTTGGAAGGCAGAGGCTCAGCATTAGTAGACACTGATGAGTAGGACTTGGAAGGCAGAGGCTCAGCATTAGTAGACACTGATGAGTAGGACTTGGAAGGCAGAGGCTGAGCATTAGTAGACACTGATGAGTAGGACTTGGAAGGCAGAGGCTCAGCATTAGTAGACACTGATGAGTAGGACTTGGAAGGCAGAGGCTCAGCATTAGTAGACACTGATGAGTAGGAAGGCAGAGGCTCAGCATTAGTAGACACTGACGAGTAGGACTTGGAAGGCAGAGGCTAAGCATTAGTAGACACTGATGAGTAGGACTTGGAAGGCAGAGGCTAAGCATTAGTAGACACTGATGAGTAGGACTGAACTTTTGTGTTATTTTTTCCTAACCTGTCACCTTAGCCAGGCCAATATCTGGCTCTAGGTGTGGGTGTGGCTCTAGGTGTGGGTGTGTCTCTAGGTGTGGGTGTGGCTCCAGCTGTGAATGTGGCTTTAGGTGTGGGTGTGGCTCTATGTGTGGGTGTGGCTCCAGCTGTGGATGTGGCTTTAGGTGTGGGTGTGGCTCTAGGTGTCGGTCTGGCTCTAGGTATTGGCCTGGCTCTAGATGTGGGTCTGGCTCTAGGTGTGGGTGTGGCTCTAGGGGTGGCTGTGGGTGTGGCTCTATGTGTGGGTGTGGCTCTAGGTATGGGTGTGGCTCTAGGCGTGGGTGTGGCTCTAGGAGTAGGTGTGGGTGTGGCTCTAGGTGTGGATGTGCAGTGCCATATATATGCATTCATCAATTGCTTGTACTATTGCATATAAAATATCATTTCTGATTTCACTTTATTTCCAACTGTGATTGCATGACCTGGTGCGCGTGCAGCATGTGTATGATCTCACTGTTTTCTATGGCTTGTGTTGATTCCATGTACCTCTAACAAGTGACAGAAACCGGTCGTGACGAGCACATGATCCACTAATTGACTTGGCATCAAATGTTGTCGGCAACCAGCCACCAGAGACGCCCCACTCCAAGGTAATTCTTACCTGAGAGTGATAATAACATATAATTTGACATTAGGATAAGCATCGAGCAATTTGATTTGTCAGTTGCAGGTTCTTATTTTGACGCCTGGGATTATAGCTTGGGGTACTTGGAAGACATGTGGTTCCACTTGGATGCTGGGATATAAAGGTGTTTTTTTTAATTTGGCCGGGAACAATCTTGTTGCACATTTGTGCCTGATGCTTGCAAGTTTTGCATGAGCGAGAGGGAGGAGTTCTTGTGTTAAATAATAGATAGATGGATGGATGGATGGATGGATGGATGGATGGATGGATGGATGGATGGGTGGATGGATGGATGGATGGATGAATAGATAGATAGGTAGATTAGATGGATGGATGGATGGATAGATAGAGGTAGATTAGATGGATGGATGGATGGATGAATAGATAGATAGATAGGTAGATTAGATGGATGGATGGATGGATGGATAGATAGATGATAGATAGATAGATAGAGATAAAAATTGCACTTGCTCTTTTGCCAATCAATCCAAGATGTCTTTCTTTTATTTTTAATTCTCTTCCTCATTCCCCCTGCTCCTGAATATACATACGCACACACATACATACATACATACATGTTGCACATAATTATATGTTTATATATGGCTTATTATTTGACACTTGCTGCTTGTTGTTTTGGCTGTGCTGGTTCCTTCTCCTCTGAAACTGTTTCACTGTATTCTCTCCACTACACTACATAACAGTGATGCCAGTGCTGGTTCCTTCTCCTGTGAAACTGTTCACTGTATTCCCTCCACTACACTACAGGAGGATGAATAGGTCGTAAGTAAGTGACCTGTAACTGACCAATCAAATTGTTCCACTCGGTTCCCATTCAAAATTCCAGCATTTAAGTAGAACCACAAGTTTTCTAAGTGCCCCAAGCTATAATCCTAGGCACAAAAAATATTAAGAATGCAACCGATCAATCAAATTGCTTGATTCTGAATGGCAAATATCTATTATCACTCGGTGACAGCTCTCGGTAAGTGTTTGCTTATATTTGGGCGTCACCACTGAGCACAGGCCACCATAACCCAGGCCTTGTGCTGGTCTCGCTGAGGTGGCCTGGACCTTGTGCTGGCCTTGCTGAGTACAGGCCACCACAGCCCGGGCCTTGTGCTGGCCTTGCTGAGCTTAGGCCACCACAGCCTGGACCTTCTGTGCACTGAGCTTAGGCCACCACAGTCCGGGCCTTGTGCTGGCCTTGCTGAGCTTAGGCCACCACAGCCTAGGTCTTCCGTGCACTGACCTTAGGCCACCACAGCCCGGGCCTTCCGATGTCCTTATTACTGTGGTCAACCTGACATGCCTTCCACAAGGAGAGAAGGAGGTTTGGAGTGGGTTAGCAATGCCGCAAGATAAATGTTTGAAGGAATCCCCTACTCAGTCACATTGCTGTAGAACTAGTACACGTGCACACATGTACACACACACACACTTGGACATTCTTGATCATACCCTAGTCTGAGTTTTGCTTAAGCAGTACTAAACAGCAAGTTGGTGTAATGACCTGGTAAGGTATCATCATCAATCTTGTGCTCTGCACTGGCAGGTCCATATGCCAGTTGGTTTATAATGATGGCATGTACGCAATCTGCCAGAGGTGTGGTGAAATGATATTCAGCATCTGTGACAAAACTTTCTAGAACAATCATATCTCTAGTGGTAGCTATTCTGTGGTACTTCCATTATGCTTCCATTATGCTTCCATTATGCTTCCATTATCTTCCATTATGTTTCTATTATGTTTACATTACGCTTCCATTAATCTTTTATTATGCTTCCATTAATCTTTTATTATGCTTCCATTACGCTTCCATTATGCTTCCATTATCTTCCATTATGTTTCTATTATGTTTACATTACGCTTCCATTAATCTTTTATTATGCTTCCATTAATCTTTTATTATGCTTCCATTAATCTTTTATTATGCTTCCATTACGCTTCCATTATGCTTCCATTATCTTCCATTATGTTTCTATTATGTTTCTATTATGCTTCCATTATGCTTCCATTATCTTTTATTATGCTTCCATTATGTTTCCATTATCTTCCATTATGTTTCCATTATGCTTCCATTATGTTTCCATTATGCTTCCATTATGCTTCCATTATCTTCCATTATGTTTCTATTATGCTTCCATTATGTTTCTATTATGTTTCTATTATGCTTCCATTATCTTCCATTATGCTTCCATTATGCTTCCATTCCATTATGCTTCCATTATCTTTTATTATGCTTCCATTATGCTTCCATTATGTTTCCATTATGCTTCCATTATGCTTCCATTATCTTCCATTATGTTTCTATTATGCTTCCATTATGTTTCTATTATGCTTCCATTTTGCTTCCATTATCTTCCATTATGCTTCCATTACGCTTCCATTAATCTTTTATTATGCTTCCATTATGCTTCCATTATCTTCCATTATGTTTCTATTATGCTTCCATTATCTTCCATTATGCTTCCATTATGCTTCCATTCCATTATGCTTCCATTATCTTCCATTATGCTTCCATTATGCTTCCATTATGCTTCCATTATCTTCCATTATGCTTCCATTATGCTTCCATTATCTTCCATTATGCTTCCATTATCTTTTATTATGCTTCCATTATGCTTCCATTATCTTCCATTATCTTCCATTATGCTTCCATTATCTTTTATTATGCTTCCATTATCTTCCATTATGCTTCCATTATGCTTCCATTATGCTTCCATTATCTTCCATTATGCTTCCATTATCTTTTATTATGCTTCCATTATCTTCCATTATGCTTCCATTATGCTTCCATTATGCTTCCATTAATCTTTTATTATGCTTCCATTCTGCTGGCTAGTAAGTAAAATTATGAGCATACAAAAATCTCAGTGTGATTAAAACAAATGTCCATTTGAGCATATTGTTCTTACACGACACCTACACAGTACAAACATACATCAGCTGATAGCACGGGCAGATGACTTAGAATCATCTCTTATGCTGCAGTACAAACATACATCAGCTGATAGCACGGCCAGATGACTTAGAATCATCTCTTATGCTGCAGTACAATCATACATCAGCTGATAGCACGGGAAGATGACTTAGAATCATCTCTTATGCTGCATACATCAGCTGATAGCACAGGCAGATGACTTAGAATCATCTCTTATGCTGCAATACAAACATACATCAGCTGAGCATGGGCAGATGACTTAGAATCATCTCTTATGCTGCAGCACAAACATACATCAGCTGATACGGGCAGATGACTTAGAATCATCCCTTATGCTGCAGTACAAACATACATCAGCTGATAGCACAGGCAGATGACTTAGAATCATCTCTTATGCTGCAATACAAACATACATCAGCTGAGCACGGGCAGATGACTTAGAATCATCTCTTATGCTGCAGCACAAACATACATCAGCTGATATGGGCAGATGACTTAGAATCATCCCTTATGCTGCAGTACAAACATACATCAGCTGATAGCACAGGCAGATGACTTAGAATCATCTCTTATGCTGCAGTACAAACATACATCAGCTGATAGCACGGGCAGATGACTTAGAATCATCTCTTATGCTGCAGTACAAACATACATCAGCTGATAGCACGGGCAGATGACTTAGAATCATCTCTTATGCTGCAGTACAATAATCTAAATTTTAACTTTCCCCTCATGAACTTTGATCCCTCACAATACTTTACATCAAATTTATTAGCACAATTTCGAGTATAATAATAGGGTAACTAAATTAGCATAATAGGTAAAATTGGGGGAATTGCCAACACAATAGCCCCAGGCCTAGTCTCCATCACTATCCTTCCAAAGCTCTTTAAAGCCCACCGTGCTTGGTGTGTTCATGTGGAACTCAACACTCACGACTGCTCCTGTAGCCGCTGGTTAGAGTGGGTATTGCTGAAAGCCACCACAATTCTTTCTGGTATCCTTAGATCCTGTGTCTCAAGGGGGACACAGATTGGGGCACCACCACACTGGGTGGAGGCAGGTTGAAGTAGGTTGACAATAGCTCTGTGGGGACACACACTGGACCAACACCACACTGGGTGGAGGCAGGGGGAAGTAGGTTGAGAATAGCTCTATGGGGACACACACTGGACCAACATCACACTGGGGTGGAGGCAGGTTGAAGTAGGTTAACAATAGCTCTGTGGGGACACACACTGGACCAACACCACACTGGGTTGAGGCAGGTTTAGGGAATTGATTACACGTATGCAACAAATGCTGGAAGTTCATTTTAATTTGCACCTGGTAAGGCATTATGATGGAATGGTTGAGGTCACTTTATCTCTAGGCAACTATATACCTCTCAAGACCTTTATGCATAATTAACTGATCATTATAGTGTGTGAGAGCTCCTAATTAAGAACTGAGCCTTATGTGTGTATGTGTGTGTGTGTGTGTGTGTATTGGTGGGGTGTACATACAATGTGTGTGTTGGTGGTGTGTACATACAATGTGTGTGTGTGTGTGTGTTCTGTCGGTGGGTGGGTGTGGTTATGTTTAGTGTGTTTGGTGTGGTGTGGGTGTGTGTACAATTTTACAAGTGCTGAATATATCAACATGTAGTATATAGTGTTTCCTGTTAGCAGGAACTCTCACCGTCTAGGAATCCTTAGTAGCTGTTGGACTGCATGGGAATGCCAAAATGTACCTCATGAGAGAAAGGTCTCATGAGCCCTGGCCTCCACATGAATAAGTTGCCATAATTAATATATATGACCGCAACCTATCCAACATTCACCTATGGAATGTGTTGCTTAAAAAAAAATTTTTTTTTAATGTTTCTCATAATTTATTATGATAGTGATGAGTCATCTAACAACATCTAATGAATGAGCTATTTAAACGAGCGGCATTCTGAGGGCAGGAAGCTTTTTGCAGCCGCGTGAAACTTATGGGAGTGTCAGGGTACAAAGTTTTTGGCCCAGATCGTATCAGACATCAGCGATCTCATCATAACTCAGATTATTCCATCCCGTGGTGGAGTTAGTTCTTGAAAGGCTCGTATTAAAGCTTTGGCCTCTCTTCTGACAACATCCAATTAGCACACTAAAGACTTGCGGTGTGAATTGGTGAAATGCCGAATGATGGCAGAGTGCTAAAGGTCATAATGAAGGAAACCTGAACATGGCAGAATTGGCGCGTGTGATTCACACCACAGCTGTGAGCATGCCACATAAATGTAATAATAATGTAGACTATACCCACACCACTATATACATATATATACATACCTGTAACTATATATATACACACACACCTGTAACTATATATATATATACTTATATATACACACCTTAACTATATATATACATATATACACACACCTGTAACTATATATATATATATACACACACCTGTAACTATATATATATATATACACACACCTGTAACTATATATATATATACACACCTGTAACTATATATACACACACACACCTGTAACTATATATATATATACTTATATATACACACCTGTAACTATATATATATACACACACCTGTAACTATATATATATATATATATACACACACCTGTAACTATATATATATACACACACCTGTAACTATATATATATACACACACCTGTAACTATATATATATATACACACACACCTGTAACTATATATATATACACACACCTGTAACTATATATATATATATATATACACACACCTGTAACTATATATATATATATATATACACACACCTGTAACTATATATATATACACACACCTGTAACTATATATATATATATATATATACACACACCTGTAACTATATATACACACACACACCTGTAACTATATATATACACACACACCTGTAACTATATATATATACTTATATATACACACCTGTAACTATATATACACACACACCTGTAACTATATATATATATATATACACACACCTGTAACTATATATACACACACACCTGTAACTATATATATATATATACTTATATATACACACCTGTAACTATATATATACATATATACACACACCTGTAACTATATATATATATACACACACCTGTAACTATATATACACACACCTGTAACTATATATATATACACACACCTGTAACTATATATATATACACACACCTGTAACTATATATATATACACACACCTGTAACTATATATATATATACTTATATATACACACCTGTAACTATATATATATATACACACACCTGTAACTATATATATATATATACACACACCTGTAACTATATATATATACACACACCTGTAACTATATATATATATACACACACCTGTAACTATATATATATATACACACACCTGTAACTATATATATACACACACCTGTAACTATATATATACACACACCTGTAACTATATATATATACACACACCTGTAACTATATATATATATACTTATATATACACACCTGTAACTATATATATATATATACACACACCTGTAACTATATATATATATATACACACACCTGTAACTATATATATACACACACACCTGTAACTATATATATATACACACACCTGTAACTATATATATATATACTTATATATACACACCTGTAACTATATATATATATATACACACCTGTAACTATATATATACATATATACACACACCTGTAACTATATATATATATATACACACACCTGTAACTATATATATATATATACACACACCTGTAACTATATATATATATACTTATATATACACACCTGTAACTATATATATATATATACACACCTGTAACTATATATATACATATATACACATACCTGTAACTATATATACACACACACACCTGTAACTATATATATATACATATATACACACACCTGTAACTATATATATACATATATACACATAACTGTAACTATATATATATACACACCTGTAACTATATATATATATATATATATATATATATATATATATATATACACACACCTGTAACTATATATACACACACACACCTGTAACTATATATATATACATATATACACACACCTGTAACTATATATATATACACACACCTGTAACTATATATATATATATATACACACACCTGTAACTATATATACACACACACCTGTAACTATATATATATACTTATATATACACACTTGTAACTATATATATATATATATACACACCTGTAACTATATATATACATATATATACACACCTGTAACTATATATATATATATATATATACACACCTGTAACTATATCTATATACACACAAACCTGTAACTATATATATATATATATACACCTGTAACTATATATATACACACCTGTAACTATAATATACACACACACATGTAACTATATATACACACCAGTATATATATATTATATGCACACCAGTATCTCTATATATGCACACCAGTATCTATATGTACACACACACACCAATATCTATATATATATACACACACAACAGTATCTATATATACACACACACCAGAATCTATATATACACACACACACACCAGTATCTAATATATATATATATATATATATATACACTCACACCAATATCTATATATACACACACACCAGTATCTCACACACACCAGTATCTATATATATATATACACTCAAACCAATATCTATATATACACACACACCAGTATCTATATATATATATATACACACACACACCAGTATCTATATATATATATACACACACACACACACCAGCACACACACGCCAGTATCTAAATATACACACACACACCAGTATCTATATATAAACAGGGGCAAGGGGAGACATGCTCACTCTGAACCAGAAGCGGGAAAGAGACATTTTCTCGTAATATGTGAGCTCTGTGTTAAAGAGTGTCATGCCAAAAGAGGTCTGTGGTTTGGGCTAAAAGTGCGGAACTAAATGGGAGAGTTTTCATTGGAACCATATCTAAGCGATGTTGGGTGCTCGGGCACAGGGCGAAGCACTCACAGCTAAGTGCAGAGTGTGGGTATCAGCCCTCACCCTGCCCCCCCTGCCCCCCCTACCCCCTGTGAGGAGTAACTTATAGGCACTTAGCACCTCTGCTTTCTGCAAAGCAGGTCTTCGGCAACCACCAGCACCAGTCACCTCATGGCTAGGGTAGGGCTAACAGCAAGGCAAGGGCGAGTGCTAGGATCAGAGCTAAGGGGGGCAGGGGCAGATTTGGCCCCGCGCAAAAAAATATATATAGCTGGATCTTTTGAGTCCCGACCATTATTTCCTATTTCCATGCCCTCCCCCCCCTCCCAACAAAATAAAACAGTAAATGCTTAGCAAGCACATTTGTGGCTCGTGAGACTCCAGAAGGCTCCACGTGCCATCGTCACTAAGTTTTCATGGCATCATTATGGGATAGTTCTGCTCTAACTCAGAGTGGGAGTTACTGAACAATTGATAAGTTATTGGCTTTTTGAAGTATTCATGATGATTGGTTCTAGACAGAAGCGTGTTTCTCGACTTTTTGTATTTCTGTTATGTCTACAGACCACTTAACGTGAGAGTAGTGGGAAGGCTCCTTTGATTAATATCAATTGTGCCTGCATGTCAGTCTGTTGTGTTAAAAAAAACACCACGCTGGGTTGAGGCACACTCCAACATCACCCTGGGTTGAGGCAGGTTGGGGACACACACTGGACCAACAGCACACTGGGTTGAGGCAGGTTGAGGACACACACTGGACGGGTTGAGGCAGGTTGGGGACACACACTGGACCAACACCACACTGGGTTGAGGCAGGTTGAGGACACACACTGGACCAACAGGACCCTGGGTTGAGGCAGGTTGGAGACACACACTGGACCAACAGCACACTGGGTTGAGGCAGGTTGAGGACACACACTGGACCAACAGGACCCTGGGTTGAGGCAGGTTGGGGACACACACTGGACCAACACCACACTGGGTTGAGGCAGGTTGAGGACACACACTGGACCAACAGCACCCTGGGTTGAGGCAGGTTGGGGACACACACTGGACCAACACCACACTGGGTTGAGGCAGGTTGGGGACACACACTGGACCAACTCCACACTGGGTTGAGGCAGGTTGGGGACACACTGGACCAACACCACACTGGGTTGAGGCAGGTTGAGGACACACACTGGACCAACAGGACCCTGGGTTGAGGCAGGTTGGAGACACACACTGGACCAACAGCACACTGGGTTGAGGCAGGTTGAGGACACACACTGGACCAACAGGACCCTGGGTTGAGGCAGGTTGGGGACACACACTGGACCAACACCACACTGGGTTGAGGCAGGTTGAGGACACACACTGGACCAACAGCACCCTGGGTTGAGGCAGGTTGGGGGCACACACTGGACCAACACCACACTGGGTTGAGGCAGGTTGGGGACACACACTGGACCAACTCCACACTGGGTTGAGGCAGGTTGGGGACACACTGGACCAACACCACACTGGGTTGAGGCAGGTTGGGGACACACACTGGACCAACATCACCCTGGGTTGAGGCAGGTTGGGGACACACACTGGACCAACACCACACTGGGTTGAGGCAGGTTGGGGACACATACTGGACCAACAGCACACTGGGTTGAGGCAGGTTGAGGACACACACTGGACCAACAGCACACTGGGTTGAGGCAGGTTGGGGACACACACTGGACCAACACCACACTGGGTTGAGGCAGGTTGGGGACACACACTGGACCAACACCACACTGGGTTGAGGCAGGTTGGGGAAACACACTGGACCAACACCACACTGGGTTGAGGCAGGTTGGGGACACATACTGGACCAACAGCACACTGGGTTGAGGCAGGTTGGGGACACACACTGGACCAACATCACCCTGGATTGAGGCAGGTTGGGGACACAGACTGGACCAACACCACACTGGGTTGAGGCAGGTTGGGGACACACACTGGACCAACACCACACTGGGTTGAGGCAGGTTGGAGACACACACTGGACCAACATCACACTGGGTTGAGGCAGGTTGGGGACACACACTGGACCAACACTACACTGGGTTGAGGCAGGCTGGGGACACACACTGGACCACACTGGGTTGAGGTATACTTAACACATGTGTGTGTGTTCCGACAAGTTGAATAACATAATCCTTACACAGACTTCTCACATGTCTCTATTTTATCAACAACATACAAATATCCGTAAGTTAAGGATGGAAGTTCATTACATGTCTGCAATATCTGGTGGGTGTCGGGATAATTGTTTTTGCTGGTGACATTAATCATAAACATTTGAGCAAGGGTATCAAAGAGTCTTGTTGCTATGTACTAAAATTTCAATATTTAGATCAGTCATTATTAATTTAAACGGAATTAGGAGTAGACAGCATATGCAATCTGATGGTGTGAGACCTGATGATGATGTCATGGATATCCAACTCTCTGGCCATGTGGTCTCACCTGCAAGCTTTTTGGCTCGCAACACCGAATAGACTTCGTGGTCAGGAAATGCAAGAATCTCTTGAATGTGTCTCCTATTCTGCTGTGAGTTATGTCATTGTTGGAATATGTTCACCAGCCCTGCTGTGAGTTGCGTCATTGTTGGAATATCTTCACCGGCCCTGCTGTGAGTTGCGTCATTGTTGGAATATCTTCATCGGCCCTGCTGTGAGTTGCGTCATTGTTGGAATATCTTCACCAGCCCTGCTGTGAGTTGCGTCATTGTTGGAATATCTTCACCAGCCCTGCTGTGAGTTGCGTCATTGTTGGAATATCTTCACCAGCCCTGCTGTGAGTTGCGTCATTGTTGGAATATCTTCACCAGCCCTGCTGTGAGTTGCGTCATTGTTGGAATATCTTCACCAGCCCTGCTGTGAGTTGTGTCATTGTTGGAATATCTTCACCAGCCCTGCTGTGAGTTGTGTCATTGTTGGAATATCTTCACCAGCCCTGCTGTGAGTTGTGTCATTGTTGGAATATCTTCACCAGACCTGCTTCATTATTTTTTGCATGGTCTCAGAATTCCAGAAAAATATTTTGGATTCCATATTTAGTAACAAACTGTGCTTAACTCAATTTAAAAGTAACTCCAAATGCAGTAGGTCCGCATGATACAACTGCATAGCACCATACAGTGTGTAAGTCTGCATTATAGTGCATAACTCCATGCTACTGCAGTAAATCTGGAACTGTGCAATAATGTTACTTGGCATAAGACTGCATAACCATATAAATGTCTGTGTCACTGCATAATCTATGTGTGTACTCACACAAAGTAATTATTGTCAGAATGCTTATCCACAAATTTGTCAAATTCCTTCCAATGTTTGAGTTTGCATTGTTTGGAATTATGCATTGTTATGTGAGAGCATGTAGTGTTATGTACTGATAACTCAAGAGTTACGCAATGTTATATGGAATTACACTCTTTTTACATGAATTTAGGAAGATATGCAGTCACAAGATGTTTTACACATTAAGGATGTTACATGTTATACACTTCATGTGATGTTATGCACTTCACAAGATGTTATGCACTATTACAGGATGTTAAATGACTTTATTACTTGTCATGATGTGCACTGTTACAGGATTTTACATGACTTTATTACTTGTCATGATGTGCACTGTTACAGGATGTTACATGACTTTATGCACTTCACATGATGTTATGCACAGTTACAAGATGTTATTAATTATGGCTTCACATGATGTTATGCATTGTTACAAGATGTTAACCTATGTGCTTTACATGATGTTATGCATTGTTACAAGATGTTAACCTATGTGCTTTACATGATGTTATGCATTGTTACATGATGTTACCCTATGTGCTTTACATGATGTTATGCAGTTATATGGTGTTGTGTGCTGTATTACATGGTGTTAGGGTGCATAATTGTCTCACCACATGTCTCATCTGCATGTGCATGGATTCCAGCCATCCAGCCGTCATCAGCTTTGCTTGCAAATTTGATACGGTAAATTTTTATTTTTTCTGCTGCAAGGTTTCCATGGCAATAAAAACATCAAGAATAGATTGATGGTGGATAATGGAAGCATGCATGCACACACACACACACACATAATTAGAAATGCTACATCATGGAGTATAATTTGAAAATCTCGCTCCTGCCTAAATACTGCCCTTGTTTTGAAGAGGCTGTCTCTAGCATGTTGCTATGCATAAACAAGCAAGATGTTAGACTTTTTTTGCAATCATTCACTACTCTGCACTGCACAGTCACAGAGCAAGATGAACAGTTTGGTAATGTTGGTACGATCAAAAGTCATGAAATTCCCCCACACCCCACCCTAATCCCTCCCTTTGACCTCTATCAGGACCTCCATCTCACCTTAAAGGATACCTGGAAGTCGTTACAGAATTTAGTATCCATTCCATTAGCTAAAAAGCAATTTTGCCATCTCAATCCAGAAAAGGCTAATTTACACTGCGAAGAACCCCTTCACTCTTATCAGTTTTTATCTCACGAGGGCAGATCCCCTCCAGCTGGTGGAAGGTTCACTTTGAGTGGTAAGAATGAGGACGAGTGCGAGGTCATTAACAGCTCAGGTGTTTCCTGTGAATTGGGTTTGTGTGTGTGTATTAAATCTGCCACCAAACTGAAATGACCTTTGGAAAGGAAAATTAGAAGTGTGCAATATGAGATAATTTGGAGAAAAGGAAGAGGGAGAGGAACTCCTGATGTTTTTATAATCTAGATGTAATGAAGTCTTCGGGCAGTTCCGTGATGTTTTGTGCTGTTGGGGGCTAGTGGTAGGGTTTGGGGTTAAGGTTCATCTTAGTGGTAGGGTTTGGGGTTAAGGTTCATCTTAGTGGTAGGGCAAGAGCTACAGCATAGAGGCAGGGCTAGAGCTTGGGAGAGCTAGGGCTTAGGGTGAATACTAGTGGTAGGGCTAAAAGGCTTAGGGTTGTTGTTAGTGGTATGGTTAGGGCTTATGTAGAGTAGGAATTAGAGTGAGATGAGGTGGTCTTCCAGACACAAATTTATACACAAATGAACTCTGATCTGTTTTAGTAGTAAATAAGAGTAGCCTTTAAAAAGACTGTGGGAGTGCATGTGGCTATATATAACATAATATACGTTATCTCCTTGCATCTCACTTTGTCTGATCAGCCTATCTAGACACTGCTGCTCAGCTTTCCTGCTCACACAGCTGCTCAGCTCTGCTTTCTCCTGACATGTCCACTTTGTTTCTTCTGTCCCCGTTGTTGATGCTGTTCAGGGACACTGTATTAGCTTATCATTATATTATCATACTTTCTCATGGTCTTCTGCCTGTATTGATGTTACTGCTGCTAAGAATTACTATGCATTGCAAAAGCACAATATTCACATTCTAGCTGAGAAGCTTGAAGCTGGAGGAGCCAGGGAGGAAAAAAACACAGTTAGACTACCTAAATATATGTGAGAAACTTATTGAGGAGAAATGCAACAGCACAAGCTAGATATGCCTAGGAA
This sequence comes from Cladorhizidae sp. MBARI D1340-BT2, assembly GCA_028752905.1. NCBI lineage: Eukaryota > Metazoa > Porifera > Demospongiae > Poecilosclerida > Cladorhizidae > Cladorhizidae sp. MBARI D1340-BT2. Next base: position 11,864,173 of record JAQNBH010000002.1, read on the forward strand.
AGTGGAGAGAAAACTCCTGAACAACAAGAGCAATGTGAGGGATGAAAACTCTGAACACTGCACTACTTAGTGAACAGGCAAGGAGAGAGCATGCTCCATTGTGAGCGAAAGATTTGTGATATTTCTGCCAATATTTGCATATGTGCATTCCTCAGATGATCTAAGCGACAGACAGATACCTCTAACACTCTAACCAGAGGGAGTTAGAGACAGACAGGCAGACAAATCGACAGGCAGATTCCTGTAATACAACAATCAGAGGAAGTGAGAGATGCTATTGGATCGAGCAAATGGCATTGTTCCATGTTGTGGCGATGCTAGAAGATACCCCAGGAAGGAGAAAACTTGCTTGTTACTGCTAGCCTGAGACTGATTGCACTTGGAAGCCGAGTATCATTTGCCAGCTATATAGCTGATGTTGGTAGTAGAGCCAGTAGGACTTGAGTCAGGTACCACTGATCCCCAAAGTTTACTGATGTTGTCATTTAGTTGTACAAAGTTTTATACCTTGATCAGTAACAAATACATGCAGCTTGTGCATGTACTGCAGTGCCTTCATCCTTTGATGCTGTTTTAGTCCCAAAGCGCAAGCAAATTCACATTCCTTTGGTCGAGGCTTAGTAGAATATGAGATGGATAAAACTTTCCCATTAAATCTCAGACTGATGGAATGATGTTCATTTTTTCACATGATGTGTGTGTATATATGTGTGTGTATTATATTAAGCCAAGGCCGAGGATACTAGTTCAGGGGCTACTTCCTCTTTCCTTGAAGAAGAATCATCTCTGTTCATCACACTTCCTAAGCTTTGATCTCCTCCCTAGATTTTGATGATAACCTTCAGCCATAATTGGCTCTTGGGTGTCTTGATAGTGGCATGTCTGTCGGGACCAATGCTTTGTCATCATCAGCTGAGCAGTGTTAGTATGTGTGGATATTAAACATGTGACTACTAGTGGTACATTATTATTGGGTTTGTTTTAAAAGGAAATTATATATGCAACTGTATGTTGTGAAGATTAATGATTAATAATGCATCTGATTTCCCCCTCACAACCCACTCCATTTCCTGTTATATATCTCTAAAGCTGAGGAATGCGGAATGGACGGTTCACAATATTCCATTCCAACGACAGTGTTCTTGTACTTTGCACCAACCTATGTACGTGGTGGCTTCTCCATCATACCAAACACGAAGCAACTTTGTTGGCTGTTTGTTAATTTTCGTGTAATTTATTTTTAACCTGATAAAAAGGAAAAGCTACTACACAGAGAGAAATCTCCCCCCATTGGCCCCAAGTGTCATCATAAGCTCTGGGATATTATTAGGGTTTCTGTAACTGCTAACTATATATCTGCTTGTGAATACCCATGACCCAGTTTCTAGAGCCCGTTTGCTTTTCTGTCTCAACGAGAGAGTCAGGTCTTTGGCATTCTGTTCCCCCCTCCCCCCCCATTGCCTCCCTGGTCTTCGCATGGATGACAACACGGACCGAATTGATGTAGGCCTTCGACTAGACTTCCTCTTGTGTAGGCCACATGCATGCCAGCATTGTGGGAGCAGAGTGGATCAATTTGCTACCCATGGGCTCAGCTGCCGCCACAGTGTGGGCCGCATTTTCACCACACCTCCATAAACAGCATCTTACTACAAGGCTTTGTGTTCTGCAAAGATACCTTTGAAACTTGAACCTACAGGCATGTATGTGATGTGAAGTGCCCAGATGGCATTATCATGGTTCCTTGGAAGTTCGGGAAGTTGCTGGTATGGGATGATACTTGTCTAGCCTCTCTGCTCTGAATGCCTCCACGGAAGCAGGAGCAGTGGTAGCCTTTGCTGAAGAGAGAAAGACGGGGAAGTACACTGGACCGGAACCATTCCTTTGTGTCTGTGACAGTTGAGACTATGGGAGTATTGGCCTCACGATGTTCTTGAGGTAATTGGCCCAGCATCTCCACCAAGTAACTGGAGAGGAGAGTTCCTTTCACTTCCAAAGAGTTTCCATCACAATTCAGAGGGGAAATGCAGCCTCGGTCATGGGTACAACGGAGAGCATGGACTCGATACAGTTATGATGACTTCTCGTTAATTATATGTAATTGTTGTTGTTTATATATATATTTGTGAAATGAATATGGTTATGAATGGTTATGAATATGGTTATTACCATTGTTGTTTTTGTTGCTATTATAAAAATGTTAGACACATTATATATGACATAGCATTGTCCCCCAGAATTATCTACGTATAATATAGGTATATAGCATGCATGTAATGTAGGATTGATTCCAGTGTTTTCTCTCAAATTCTAAAAGAGGTTAGTTGAATAAATATAAATATACTTACTGAACTTAGCAAACATAGTAAACTTAACACTTTGTAAACTTAACGAAAACTTGCGCAATAATCTTGACCTGTGTTTTGGTAACTTTTCATTATTATTTGCTACCAGAGACACGAGTTCATGGTTCTGCACAAAAATAATAATAGCGACTCTTGCGCTGTCCATTCGTGGGATTTTCTTGGTCATCGCGACTAGTATTCTGGACTTAGTCAAAAGCGCTGGCATTAGCTCCAAAATTCTGCTATTGCGAACATGTTTTGTCTTGCTCATAAACACATCAGCTTGGTGCAGGCAAACGTAGTCATTGTCGTGTGTTGGGTGTAGTCTGGCCATGCATTTTTGTTCAGAGATTTTTGTTCAGAGCAACAAATACATAGCTACCAGTAACCTATATTTAGGAGTTTTCTGTTACAATGTATGTGGCTTTTCCCAAAGATGTATATAATGCCTGCCAACAAGGTAGTGCAAACTCAGGCTGGGCCATAATGATGCTTGTATAAAGAACAGATACTTTCAAAGAATCCTGCTCCAGCTGCGGACACTGGTTTTTAGCCACACAAACTATTGGCATATATTTGCATAGGCTATAGCTATAGGGATAAATGATATTATCTTGCTTGTGAGTTAGCTGAGATTATAAAGATATGTGTTCAGATTTAAGACTAATCCAGCTTTGTAAACATTTAATTTGTCTTATTAAATTAAATTTGTCGTGGCACATTCTCATGCTGTCCGAAACGTTTCCAAATCCAGAGGAAAAAACAATGACTTGCCAATCAAGAGACTGGTCAAACTCCCACTCAAGTCATCGTTGAGTCCAAACAACAAAAACTGAACCAATGAAGTGATTAAATAACTAACACCAGTGTGGTGTTATAACTAAAATAAGGGCTCCACTTATCGAATGACTCAACAGTAAAAAAAAAAAATGTTGTTGAAAAATGGCAAAAGCCTTACATGCATGATAACATGATAGGTGTATTGACGAGCAATGATGCAATAGCTAGCAGCCCTCACTCTTGTGCCTTTGTCCAAGTCAAAACAATGATCTACTTACATATGCAAAGTAATAGTGAAGATAGAAAATGAAATCACAGATCGTGAAGAGCCATTTTGTAGAGAGCCATACTCATAAATGTTTTTGCGTAAAAGCTCTTTCACCTTAAAAGTTTCATTGTGTCTATGCAAATACTATGCTAATATAATTTCTCTGCATTGGAGCATTTGTTCCATGTTATTCATTACCATGCTATAACTATATCCACACTCACAACTATATAGAATACAATCATGCATGTATATGACTAAATTCATAATAATTGTTCTGTTGATCACTGAAATGATACAGCATCCCTAAGCCAGTGATCAGCAATCAGACTAGACAATGTTTTGATTGGCTTTCAAGTGCTTTTGTCCCACAGCCACATAGCTAGGAGGGCAACAGGTGTCCATGTGTCTTGGACAAGCACAGTGTAGTGTGTTGGTGTCCAGGATTTGTGGTGGTCACAATCATGTGGTTAACTACTCCATTATCACTGGCACTAATTTCTGGAAACTGGCAGTGAAGTTTGTGTTCACATAAATCCATCATCCCGTTAGCTATTGTCAAGCACTTCAGCTTCTCTTGGTGTTTCAACAGATGCTAGCCTCAAGCTCAAACAAATGTGATGTCGGTCCTGTGTTATATAGCACCATGGAGATTGCCAACCCATCTCAACCAGTAGATGTTGGTCCAGTTCTTTACCTACTTCAAATCAAGTGATGTTAGTCCACCCCTTTAACCTACTTCAAATCAAGAGTAATCTACCTCAAAGCCGAGTGCATATTTTGTCACCCATGTTGCCAGACCATGTCAGAAGTAAATTTAAAAAAATAACATACAAATAATATGCTGAATTGATACATGCTTGCTATCTCAACAATTTTACCTGTAAGTATTGAAATTGAATGAAAGCAGATCTGATACATAAATTGGAAAGAGAGCCGATACATAAATTGGAAAGAGAGCCCAAAATTAGTCAATTGTACACAGAACATGCAAATGCTGGATGGATAGATAAGTGTAATGGTAGATAAATAGTTCAGCAGCTATGAATTGAGTGATGGTGGATGTCACAAATATGATAGTGACAATGCATTAAGGATGGTGCAGTGCAATCAACATAGAGGTGCAATGATAGATACATTGATAGATTACATAGATAATATTGTTTTGAATATACTGCCAACACAATTTAACGCAGATTGTCCTAACATGAACACAATTAAAATAATAATAAAGGATGAGCTTGTGTTAGTGATATACGGAATATGGCCTTGTCTTTTCCCCCTCCATCTTTCCCCTCTTCTCCTGTGCTGTTTCTTCAGACGGCTATGTCAACGGCTATGTCAATGCACTCACAGGTTTCTATAACCATATTCTGGATAATCGATATAAAAACAGCTCCCTCCCCAGTAAAGAACACATCCAAAGACTTGTATTTCACAGGTACACAGCACTGCTTAAATTCGAGTTGAGTTCGAGTGCTGAAGGTGTTGATATCCAAGAGGACATGAATGAAAGGAGCATGTTTGCTTGATACTCCTGATGGTAGATTGGAGAAGCATCCACCCCCACAAATCCCTGCATTGTATGAGGCTGGAGCTTGCACGGAGAACCTAGAGTCGATTCCCAACAAGTCAGGAACAATTTCTGATCCAAAAACATGCAGAGGTTGAACACTGCATCCTCCAAGATTAGTGCTGCGTCTTTTTCTTTGTACCTGTGTGGCAGCATTAACATCTGCTTCAGTGGATGGAGCTGATGCATGTAACCTATCTGCCACTTTTTTATAATCAATGTTTTCCACGCTTGGGTTGTAAGAATAGACTATGAGAGTCGGTATTGTTGTTTTGACAACATCAGAATTGACAAATCTCATCTCATTTCCACATTTCAAAGGTATCCTAGACTTCAAGTCGTCGACAGTTGTGTAGATGAAGACTTTGAATACTGCATACGACTCTGTAAAGGAAGCAACAACAACAAACTGTAAATTCCCTATGCATCGAATGTATTGACAAATGTCAGAACATTTCATTGTTGAAATAAAATCAACTGATAGGCATCTGGTAGTAACATGCACATTGTGATTCAAACATCAGGTCAAGTGCACCATATCACACAAATGCAAACTAGGAATGTTATAGTATTATTCACCTTTAGAACTGAGTAGTCTGAGTAATGAAGCAACTTCAAATTCAATGTAGCCATCTTTTGAGGGAACTATCTCTTTCATGACAGACAATTCTGATATATTTCCATTAGAAAGCTCTGCTTTTATGTCCACAATGTAGGTTGTCGAGCTAAGATGGATTCGTTGCAGATACAGCCGGAGTTTTGTCTGCAGGATGAATTCAGAGGAATTGACTGCTGCCAGCGTGAAGTTGAATTTGCTATCACACAGTGGAACAGCTAATGAACGACAAAGAATAAAAATGGTCAGTGACTGTTCCAAATATTAATATAGTTTGCAGGAAAGCTGTTACTGGCAGAGAAGGATATTGCACCCAGGAAAGCTATATATATATATACACATTATAGGTATTGCACCTGATTTTGCAGGAAAGCTATATATATATATACACATTATAGGCAGATAAGAATATAGGTATATGAAATCGTACAAGTCCTCATTTTTCCCACTTTATGGAATGGAACATATTACCTGTTATTAGAGCATGCCAAACTTTCTCAGACTTTAAACATGAATTACAAAGTTTTTTTTGTATCATTAAGTTTCCTCAGGGAAGTCACTCGTATTTGCAAAATTTTCATTAAAACAAAAAACAAAAAAAAACTTAAGCCTAGAGGCTGGATTAAAAACAAACAAAGAGCAGGCTCTATATAGCCTCTAATTTGAATCTTACGATATTTTCTCTGGAATGAAAGAGACTTGATAGTATTGGCTTGCGTTTCTGTTCGCATGGGTTTCGTAGAGTTGGTCAGATTTCGGAAGAGGTCGAGCATGTAATTAACTCCAGTTATGTTAGACAGCTCTGGGAGAAAGTTTCCTTCTCTTTTTGTGCGAGAGACAGTTCTTGTGCGAGAGACAGGTTTGTAGAGCCTTTTCTGCATTTTCTTGTAGGCTTGTTTCGCTACATTCCACATTTTTCTAGCTTGGTCAACTTCACTACTTAGAGGTCTCATTTGTTCCATCCCGCTCTCTTCCGTGTTGGAGGTTGCAGGCCTACTTAGGGAGATAGCAAAGCAGGCAGAAAGTATCAAAAGTAGCCCCAGAGAGAAAGGATGGCCATTTTTGTGGTGGTGGTGACTCATTGTTGGTGGAGAACAAACTTCGTAGTTGAGCTGCAGTGGAGAAGGTTGTAGTTTGGTGGAGATAGATAAACTCTTGCGATGAAAGTGTCCTCTCCCTTAGTGGATGTTGCTACCGACTTGAACTGAATGCAGGTAAATTTGCAGATCCTTTTATATCCACACGGGCTATGAATACTATTCAGACCCGATATTACAAAGTTACCACGACGCTGGCCGAGCGTTGCGTTACGGCCGAATCGCGCGACGTTGCGTTTCAGAAACCAGCGTAGTCGGACCTATCACGTGTCCAGAGCGCGGTTGGTTTGACGAGTCAAGACAACACGCAACGCAATGCAACGCTCAGCGTCGTATTGGCCTCTCTTCTTTCTCTCTCCCTCTTCCTTCTCTGCTGGCTCTCTTCGTCCTCTCCTTGTTTCATTCTTTTCTCTTCCCTAAACTCTTGAGTAAGCTTTAGGGGTGATAAACGAGAAGCTCAAGATTTTGATGTTGTGGACTGCACAGGGGTGGACTTTCTTCAGACATTTTCACAACTAGATGTAACTGCCATGGTTGGAGTCGTATGGATAAAGAGCTTCAGTGTGTGAATGATCAGGTGAGATATTTTGGTTACTTTACTTCAAGCAGAATAATAGTAATTTTGTATATATCACTCAGGATATGTACAACCCCCTTCCACATGTAATTCCTCGTACAACAACTCGGCCAACATTGGTAGAAATTGGAAGGCATCAACAGTATTCAATTGGAGTTCACATAGGTTTGGTCTTGTGTATGCCATGGTGACAGGTGGAAGACATTGTAAGCCCATGGACAACTTTGCTAATGAGCCAGTCAGAACTGCTAAGGAATAATTGATAAGGTAAATTGGAGTCCCTGTGGTGCCCACAGTGTGCCACAGTGTTTAATAAATTAGCTCACACTCTCAGAGTAATTAGCCATATGTGCAGGGCCAGAAGGAAGGTAAATTTAAATGGCCAATCCAGGAAGTGGGTGTAGCTTGCGAGGCTGTGACTTCCACTGTTTAATGGTCAGTCCAGGAAGTGGGTGTAACTTATGAGGCTGTGACTTCCACTGCTACAAAGTTGATGGTGTAGTTAGCCATGGCCACAAAGTTGATGGTAGTGTAGTAGCCAGCCACAAAGTTGATGGTAGTGTAGTAGCCATGGCAACCATCCATTATTGTCAAATTCTCGTTTGGGCCATAAAAAAGATGAAGAGTGAATAGGAGCGGGGAGCAGTTGCTGAGCAATCATCACTCAGGGCTAGGGCTAGAGATAGGGCTATGGATAGGCAGTGCACACAGAAAAACCAGAGCAAGCAATAATAACTGTCAGTGGTAATTTAAATCGAACTTTGACCTCTCATTTGCTAGAAGTTGGTCCAAGAAGAGACCTGATCAATTAGGACATTTCCTTCAGGCCAGATGTCAGCCTGATGTGTGTATATATATATATAAGAAAAAACCTTGGAATGCCTTGATGGCATTTCACTGCCATTAGCTACAATAACTGAAAACTCATTTAGTCCAACAAGCCAGATAATAAAAAAATTGTATTCTTTTTATAAATGTTTTGAGGTCATACTGAGCTCTACTCCAAAGTGCAGCCATTTGGTAAAGGGTCTGGCTATGCTGTGCCTGCACGACAAACAATTATATTGTTTCTTTGTCGAGACAGGATTATCAAAGCTCTTGTGTACTTGCAGGCAACAGGCAGCAGGTATGATGTCACCGTGTGTAGTTACCATCACTGCCTTTCAGTAAAAAGTCTGGGAACACTGGCATACTAAATTCGTTCTGCGAACACTGGCATACTAAATTCGTTCTGCTGGAATGTAATTCCAACCTTCTCAATAATCAACTTGAATTTTACTCTCTCGATGTTTTGACTAGACGCTCTAGCCTTCATCAGGAATAATGAGATGCTAAGACTCGCATGACCTTGTTGTACACCAGTAGCTAGCTATTCACCATGCAATACAAACCACACCGTGGCACATGCGGCCAGCACGTGCTGCAGCTGACATTAACAAAATAGAGACAAGAAAGGATGTGTTCTTCCTTTCTTTTTTAAGCCATGAAGCAGATTCCTACTTCACAGAAACTGAACTCTGAATCTTTGCCTTGTACTCCACATGAATTAGAAGATGCAGATTCCCACTTCACAGAAACTGAATTCTGAATCTTGACATTCTAGTCCAGAAGATGCAGATTCCCACTTCACAGAAACTGAACTCTGAATCTTGACATTCTAGTCCAGAAGATGCAGATTCCCACTTCACAGAAACTGAACTCTGAATCTTGACATTCTAGTCCAGAAGATGCAGATTCCCACTTCACAGAAACTGAACTCTGAATCTTGACATTCTAGTCCACATGAATTAGAAGATGCAGATTCCCACTTCACAGAAACTGAACTCTGAATCTTGACATTCTAGTCCAGAAGATGCAGATTCCCACTTCACAGAAACTGAACTCTGAATCTTAACCTTCTACTCCACATGAATTAGAAGATGAAGAGCAAGTCGTAAAGGTCGCGCACCTGCATAGACCACAGGAATGTGCTGATTATCAACCACCACTACAGTGATGGCAATTTACTCTACTATGGACACCATGGGAAAGTTTAAAGGTTGTCTTCGTGAGATTAGTGCGTTCCATGAATGCTTCTTGTCTTGCAAAGCAGGTAGTCATGTTGACATCCGGTACATTATATACCTACTTATGTGTGTGTTTGGATCCTGCACTTTTTTGCTTTTTCATTATTAAAATAAAGTGGGTGATAATACATCAGTCATGCATTCTTAGTTACAACCTCTAAGATTCCCCCCCCCCCCCCCCCCCTTGTGGTTGGCTTAGGGCTTAATTGGCAGTCACTCATAAATACGAATAAAAAAAGAAAGAAAAAATTCCCATCCATTTTTAATGTAGTGTCAATTTCCTTTTCAGATAGAGAGATTCTTTTTTTGCCAAATATTAGAGAAGCAGCACCAATTAAACAATTACCAACTTTGTGAGAAAATTAGGTCCTGACTTGTGGAGATTCTCAAAAATGCCATTTGTTTAATTTACTGTTAATTAGCAAATCCCCAGAAGGAAAACAGAGCACTTTAATTTATCAGGCTTAATTGATAGATGGGATCACAGAGTAACAGCCAACACTAAAATGGCCATGTTCTTTCTGTAGCCATGGAAACAAGTGGAGTTTATCCACGTTCTAAGTCTAGACAGAATTAGTAGTAGTAGCATGTTACATATTGGTATTTTATTGGCCAACTTCAAATATCTACTTTGCTGAATGCATCCTCCATAAGTCCCTCTAGAGTTCTGCTAGGTAGGAACAGCAATCAACACATGAATGCACTCAACACCAAATGGTCAGTGTGTCACAAACACAGCCATGAGGTGATTGCTGCTGGTGGGTGCCTAAGCCTTGCTGGAAAGCCTATCTACTCGGTGCGTTTAATTTCTGCTTCACAGGGAGCCGAGCTGGCACTCACTAGGCACCTAGGTATGAATGCCTACGCCTTGCTTTGAAGGCAGTCCTGTTACTAGGCACCCAATAGCACCCAGCAACTTAAAATATAATTTTTTAAATTTACACTTCATTTAATTATAATTAGTCCACAGACCACTTTTAGCCTGGACCACTTTAAGTATTATGGTCAGAGCCAGACAGAGTTGTAACGAGATATGAGTGAGACATTCCAACAGCCCAGGGTTGGAAGTTGATCCACCTGCTCAACTTGATGATGTGGATGACTTGGATGGCTTCACACAGTTAGGATGGATATATATTTTTTTGTCGGAGATATCTTAGAATTGACTGGGGAAAGAAGTTGTGGCATGCATTGCGGGGCAAAAAAAATTAACCCTGAGCCTGAGAGTGTGAGTGGTGAATGAAAGAGGAGAACATAGCGTGATGGTGATGGTGTGTACGGGGGGGGGGGGGGGTTGTATGGGAGATTTGGTTCCAAACACGGCCGTCATACTTGACCTCATGATTTATTCATGCCATAAAACCACTTAATGTTACTTTTTTCCGTCTTCTTTTCCTCAAGGTGTCAACAACATGGCTTCTCACGGAGTTAGCCTTAAACCACTATTGTCCCATCATTGTATATACATATTAATGATAAAGAATCATCTAAATGGGTGTGGTATTCCTGTTTTCCTTTTTAAATTAAAGTTCAATGCTAATTTGCTTCATGTGGATGATCACGCTGGCTCCGGGGAATATTGCTTAATTATAATGTGATCCCAAAACACGCCCACAAAATCAGGGGAAGAGGTCGATGACATTTTGGCAGAGCTTAAAGAGATGAATTTCTGTTGCATAGTAGCATGGATGTACCATGTGGGCGCAGTGAAGAGAAGCCCTCTTTCATCAAAACCTCAAGAGAGTGAGGACAAGAGGAGTGCATGTAGCTCACCTTCAAATCCCAACCATCAACTGAAGCTCAAGGACTTTGATGGATGGATTTCCCCCCCCCCCCCTATTACAAAAGAACAATCGTGTTCTTAACTGTTTGAATGATATTACTAAGTTACGCGAGTTCACTCTCCTGCATTTATTTGAGGTCTTTTTTGCCTTTGATCGATTCTCAAGGGATTTTCCTGGCCACAAACTGGGTTTAGGCTGGTTGAAGTAGGTTGACAATAGCTCTATGGGGACACACTGGACCAACACCACACTAGGTTGAGGCAGGTTGAAGTAGGTTGACAATAGCTCTATGGGGTCACACACTGGACCAACACCACACTGGTTTGAGGCAGGCTGAAGTAAGTTGTCAATGGGACACACACTGGACCCAAAACCACACTGGGTTGAGGCAGATTGAAGTAGGTTTCTACGGGGACACACACTGGGCCAAAACATACTGGGTTGAGGCAGGTTCAAGTAGGTTGACAATATGTCTATGGGGACACACACTGAACTAACACCACATTGGGTTGAGGCAGGTTGGAGTAGGCTGACAATAGCTCTATGGGAACACACACTGTACCAATACCACACTAGGTTGAAGTAGGTTGACAATAGCTCTATGGGGACACACACTGGACCAACACCACACTGGGTTGAGGCAGGTTGAAGTAGGTTGACAATAGCTTTATGAGGACACACACTGGACCAACACCACACTGGGTTGAGGCAGGTTGAAGTAGGTTGACAATAGCTCTATGGGGACACACACTAGACCAACACCACACTGGGTTGAGGCAGGTTGAAGTAGGTTGACAATAGCTCTATGGGGACACACACTGGACCAACACCACACTCAGGTTGAAGTAGGTTGACATTAGCTCTATGAGGACACACACTGGACCAACACCACACTGGGTTGAGGCAGGTTGAAGTAGGTTTAACAATAGCTCTATGGGGACACACACCGGACCAATACCACACTGGGTTGAGGCAGGTGGAACTGATCCTAGCCTTAGCCTTACCACCATATAATAAATAAAATAGTATAAAAAAATTAAAATTTTATTTTATTTTTACATTTGATGATCTCAATCAATTACATCATTAGTTAAAGTGTTTAAGTGGTGTGTGTGAGTTTCCCCTAGGAATGGAAGACTTCCCCTATGCAGGCCAGATTCCAACACCCATGTTATTTTCAATGGCATCAAAAGAATTTCATTAATACCGAGCATCTGGAACGTGTATTATCAACCTTGGACGTATGACTATCTTTGGCAGAATGTTTAGTAGGTTCTAAAAATATAACCTTTCCAATTCCTTCGCTCTATCCAATATTACACCAATGGCCTAATTTTGTAGGAAGGGGTATTGACTGGAGACTGTAAGTCTAGTCCCACCAGACAGTAGTGGTTATTGTAGTGACAGCTTCCTTGCCAAGGAACTTTTATAAAATGTCCAGCACTACCATCATTACAGCCTACACAATGAATATCATTATACCCTGCTCACTAATGAATATCGATATAGCATACACAATTAATACATGTGACCTACCAGTAACAGATGAAATCATTATAGCATACAGACTGATACGTTCTGGGAGAGGTACTATTAGCCTTCATATGTAAGACTTACATCAGTAACCGTGTAGGGTGTATGTACAATACGTAGCTTTTCAGGAGACGGTGATTCAGCCACTGTGCAGGTGAGTGTGGAATAACTGCAAAATAGCAAGTTACCCAGCCTCCCTAGAGCTAGCCACGCACATAAAAATAGCAAGTTACCCAGCCTCCCTAGAGCTAGCCACACACATAAAAATAGCAAGTTACCCAGCCTCCCTAGAGCTAGCCACACACATAAAAATAGCAAGTTACCCAGCCTCCCTAGAGCTAGCCACACACATAAAAATAGCAAGTTACCCAGCCTCCCTAGAGCTAGCCACACACATAAAAATAGCAAGTTACCCAGCCTCCCTAGAGCTAGCCACACACATAAATAAAATAAAAATTTAAATTTTTTAATGAGAATCTGGTCACATTCCATAGAATGCGCTTAGTCAGTATCTTCAAGCTTGCTTAGTTGCACATTTCCGCACTGGAGAGGGCACACTAATGAAAGACAGTGATCATATCCTGACATGCTCTTTATTGCATAGCCATGGAAATCATGGCAACAATATTTTTGACCAGGCTCTCCCCATGCACGTACAAGATAGTCTGCTTCATGAAGTATTAATCATGACACTTTTAGACAACTTATCGTGATGGAATCACTCCTATTGGTATTTGGCATTCAATTATGGGGGCGTGAAAGTCTAGAAGGATCAACGTATGGTAATGAAAGGCAACTCAAAGTTTGAGACTGCCAAATGGAAATGTTGGGAAGCCAATGAGCTTGCCAAAGGAGATAATCGAATTACTAATGATGATCATGATAATGAAAATAATAGTAATGATGATTAATGTGTAATAATAACTATTAGTTAGTTAGCTATGTAGTTATTTATATAGAGGTAATGATGAAAATAATAAATGATAATATATAATATAATAAATGATGATTATGATAATTAGTAATAATAATAATAACAATACAAATAATAATATAAATAATAATAATAATAATAATAATAATAATAATAATAATAATAATAATAATAATAATAATAAACAACGAAAATAATAAATGATAATAACAACGACAACAATGATATAATAATAATAATAACAATAATAAAAATATTAATAAAATAGTCATTAAGCTGTCAGAAGCTGTCAGAAGCTCTGCACCATCACATTTCCTGGTAGAGAAGCAAAATTTCCTTTCTGCTCCACCACTGATAATCTTCAGTGGAAGCTTCGGGAACTAACTTACCCTGTTTAATGTCTGATGTGGTAGCCTGACCTCAGACATAGTCTGTGATCAGAGTGGTCCTGAGGTTGTCAATGCCACAGGTGGACACCAGGTGTGAATTCTTTCTTTTCTTCCTTTCCTCAAGTCAAACTGGCTACAACTCCAGCCTCACTGGGTGTGGCTCTTGCGAGGCAAGGGTTCAGGGCATGTTGCATCCCAAACCAAGACCTTACGTTCTTCCAAGACCATGTGATGCCGTCCGAGCTCTTTCCATCAATCCGTGGAAATCCGACGGTTCCAGCTCTGGTGAGAGGTGCAGCGGTGAGGATTCATGATGGATCAAAAACTGACTTCAATAGGGAGCGAGTTCATCTCTCACTTGTTTTTTGTGTGTGGATGGTCCAACTTACAAATGCTGTTCCCGATCTAAATCTTATATCTGGTACTCACAGACGATGCTTGTGGCACTTTCAAACCCTGCATGTGGCACTTTCAAACCCTGGATGTGGACTTTCAAACCCTGCATGTGGCACTTTCAAACCCTGCATGTGGACTTTCAAACCCTGCATGTGGACTTTCAAACCTGCATGTGGCACTTTCAAACCCTGCATGTGGACTTTCAAACCCTGCATGTGGCACTTTCAAACCCTGCATGTGGCACTTTCAAACCCTGCATGTGGACTTTCAAACCCTGCATGTGGCACTTTCAAACCCTGCGTATGTGGACTTTCAAACCCTGCATGTGGCACTTTCAAACCCTGGATGTGGTCTTTCAAACCCTGCATGTGGACTTTCAAACCCTGCATGTGGACTTTCAAACCCTGCATGTGGACTTTAAAACCCTGCATGTGGCACTTTCAAACCCTGCGTATGTGAACTTTCAAACTCTGCATGTGGACTTTCAAACCCTGCATGTGGCACTTTCAAACTCTGCATGTGGACTTTCAAACCCTGCATGTGGCACTTTCAAATCCTGCGTATGTGAACTTTCAAACTATGCATGTGGACTTTCAAACCCTGCATGTGGACTTTAAAACCCTGCATGTGGACTTTCAAACCCTGCATGTGGACTTTAAAACCCTGCATGTGGACTTTCAAACCCTGCATGTGGCACTTTCAAACCCTGCGTATGTGAACTTTCAAACTCTGCATGTGGACTTTCAAACCCTGCATGTGGCACTTTCAAACCCTGGATGTGGACTTTCAAACCCTGGATGTGGACTTTCAAACCCTGCATGTGGCACTTTCAAACCCTGCATGTGGACTTTCAAACCCTGCATGTGGACTTTCAAACCCTGCATGTGGCACTTTCAAACCCTGCATGTGGACTTTCAAACCCTGCATGTGGCACTTTCAAACCCTGCATGTGGCACTTTCAAACCCTGCATGTGGACTTTCAAACCCTGCATGTGGCACTTTCAAACCCTGCATGTGGACTTTCAAACCCTGCATGTGGCACTTTCAAACCCTGCATGTGGCACTTTCAAACCCTGCATGTGGACTTTCAAACCCTGCATGTGGACTTTCAACCCCTGCATGTGGACTTTCAAACCTATACCTCACACACAAACCTATTCCCGGTACTGAACTCCTTAATAAAATTAGGTGACCTCTCTCACAGATCCAGACGCTAGATCGAGAGCATTGTGATGGCTGCACAGGCTACATAAAACAATTGGACAAACATGTTGATCAGTGTGTGTGTGTGTGCATGTGTCTGTGTGCATGTGTGTGTGTCGTGTGTGTACATGTGTGTGTGTGCATGTGTGTACAAACCCACCTATGGGTAAAACCATCAGGGAGTTTAGTCCTTATATCGGCTAGACCCTTACTCCAAAATGGTGGATGTCAGAAGAAGACGATGGCTAGAGCGTCTAGCTGAAATGTCAAGTGTATAAATTGAAGATTGAAGTTGATTATCGAGAAAGTGGCCGTAAATACAATTAGCTCCTATCCCAGCACGTTTGTTAGCTTCTTAGAATGGCTGGGTTTGAGCAGATTTTAGCTCCAAAACAATTCCAATGAACCTTGAACTCATTGCTAAAATAGTGAACCAGCAGCCCCAAAGAATGCAAAAAGCAACCCTGAACGTACATATCATCTACCCCTCCCATCTACCCCTCCCATCTACCCCTCCCATCTACCACTCCCATCTACCACTCCCATCTACCACTCCCATCTGCCACTCCCATCTGCCACTCCCAGCACACATAACTGGTGTGCAATTATGACCATTCAATTTTCTACCAGAGGACTACAAAATGTCCAATGCCTGATTATCTGTCTCGATTCACACACACACACACACACACACACACACACACACACACACACACACACACACGTGTACACATGTAGACGTGCACACACACATACACATGCACATGTGCAAACACACAAACATACCAACACACACCAATGGTGAAGACAACAGATACTTGCACCACTTCGCACAGGCCCAGGCGCATGGCTCAACAAAGTACACCTGTTTGAAGGGGAAAACCCCCGAGTTGTTCTATGGTATCAGCATATCTTCTATCAGTTGCAACTTCCACAACATCACAAAAAACACACACACCATCGCTGCCGACTGCAGAAAAGGCACTAACCTAGCACTTCTTTTAAAGAAGTCGTGATCACAGCAAGCCCCAAGCTAGCAGCCATGCTGCACAGCTTCTAGCCTGGCCAATTTGTGGGACACAATAATAATATACTATTTATTATTAGAAGGGGTATTTATTATTAAGAGGGGGTATTTATTATTAAGAGGGGTTATTTATTAAGAGGGGTTATTTATTATTAAGAGGGGGTATTTATTATTAAGAGGGGTTATTTATTAAGAGGGGTTATTTATTATTAGAAGGTGTATTTATTATTAGAAGGGGGTATTTAGGGGGTATTTATTATTAGAAGGGGTATTTATTATTAGAAGGGGGTATTTAGGGAGTATTTATTATTAGAAGGGGGTATTTATTATTAGAAGGAGGTATTTAGAAGGGGGTATTTATTATTAAGAGGGGTTATTTATTAAGAGGGGTTATTTATTATTAGAAGGTGTATTTATTATTAGAAGATTAGAAGGGGGTATTTAGGGGGTATTTATTATTAGAAGGGGTATTTAGGGGTATTTATTATTAGAAGGGGGTATTTTTAGTAGGGGGTATTTATTATTAGAAGGGGTATTTATTAGAAGGGGGTATTTATTATTAGAAGGGGGTATTTATTATTTGAAGGGGTATTTGAAGGTGGTATTTATTATTAGAAGGGGTATTTATTATTAGAAGGGGATATTTATTATAGAAGGGGTTATTTATTATTAGAAGGGTATTTATTATTAGAAGAGGGTATTTATTATTAGAAGGAAGAGAGTATTAGAAGGAAGAGGGTATTTATTATTAGAAGACGGTATTTATTATTGAAGAGGGTATTTATTATTAGAAGACAGTATTTATTATTGAAGAGGGTATTTATTATTAGAAGACGGTATTTAATATTGAAGAGAGTATTTATTAGAAGAGGGTATTTAATATTGAAGAGAGTATTTATTAGAAGAGGGTACTTATCTGATTTATTTTCCCACAAGTTAATTGTTGGCTTCCTGTGGGAAAGGAGGGGGCACATTCCCTCCTTGAACCTACCCCCATTGCTGTTGCCTGACTCAGAGCCATGGACTGAACACCTTAGTTCAGCTGGCTGGCTGCATTCGTAGCCATTCGGGGGTAATCCTGGTGGCAGGGCAGGGCTAGATATCAAAGCTATTGCTAACTGGCTGTGGTTTCCCACCATTGGTGCTGAATACCTGAGGCCTTCATATCCCATACCCAGCCTTGTCCCTAACTTAGCCCTAATGTTATCCCTAGCTTAGCCCTAGCCTAGCCCTAGACTAATCCCTAACTTAGCCCTAATGTTATCCCTAGCTTAGCCCTAGCCCTAGACTAATCCCTAACTTAGCCCTAAATGTTATCCCTAGATTAGCCCTAGCCCTAGACTAATCCCTAACTTAGCCCTAAATCTTATCCCTAGCTTAGCCCTAGCCTAGCTCTAGACTAATCCCTAACTTAGCCCTAATCTTATCCCTAGCTTAGCCCTAGCCTAGCCCTAGACTAATCCCTAACTTAGCCCTAATGTTATCCCTAGCTTAGCCCTAGCCCTAGACTAATCCCTAACTTAGCCCTAAATGTTATCCCTAGCTTAGCCCTAGCCCTAGACTAATCCCTAACTTAGCCCTAATCTTATCCCTAGCTTAGCCCTAGCTCTAGACTAATCCCTAACTTAGCCCTAATCTTATCCCTAGCTTAGCCCTAGCCTAGCCCTAGACTAATCCCTAACTTAGCCCTAATCTTATCCCTAGCTTAGCCCTAGCTCTAGACTAATCCCTAACTTAGCCCTAATCTTATCCCTAGCTTAGCCCTAGCCTAGCCCTAGACTAATCCCTAACTTAGCCCTAAATGTTATCCCTAGCTTAGCCCTAGCCTAGCCCTAGACTAATCCCTAACTTAGCCCTAATGTTATCCCTAGCTTAGCCCTAGCCCTAGACTAATCCCTAACTTAGCCCTAATGTTATCCCTAGCTTAGCCCTAGCCTAGCTCTAGACTAATCCCTAACTTAGCCCTAA
Organism: Cladorhizidae sp. MBARI D1340-BT2; assembly: GCA_028752905.1. Taxonomy (NCBI): domain Eukaryota; kingdom Metazoa; phylum Porifera; class Demospongiae; order Poecilosclerida; family Cladorhizidae; species Cladorhizidae sp. MBARI D1340-BT2. The sequence goes on from JAQNBH010000002.1 coordinate 11,882,729, forward strand.
TCTTATCCCTAGCTTAGCCCTAGCCTAGCCCTAGACTAATCCCTAACTTAGCCCTAATGTTATCCCTAGCTTAGCCCTAGCCTAGCTCTAGACTAATCCCTAACTTAGCCCTAATCTTATCCCTAGCTTAGCCCTAGCCCTAGACTAATCCCTAACTTAGCCCTAATCTTATCCCTAGCTTAGCCCTAGCCTAGCCCTAGACTAATCCCTAACTTAGCCCTAATCTTATCCCTAGCCTAGCCCTTGCCTACCCCCCCCCCCAACTTAGCCCTAATGTTGTCCCAAGCTTAGCCCTAGCCTAGCTAGCTAGTCCCTAACTTAGCCCCAGTGTTACCCCTAGCTTAACCACAACCTAGCCCTAGCCCTAGGTTGAACCGACTCGTGCATAGCCCTCATGGTGACTGAAATCAGGTATCTAGCAAGCCACTCGACACAAGATGATGTCCTCATTCAAATTGTTGTTGCCAACCTAACATCAGTCTTAGGGTAGCAGATAGGGTAATGGCCAGGGTAATGGCTAGGGTTATGTCAGCTAGGCTAGGGCAGTGGCTGGTAGAGACTAGGGTTAGGTCCAGGGCAGTAGCTAGGGTAAGGGCCAGGGTAATGGCTAGGGTTAAGTCAGCTAGGCCAGGGCAGTGGCTGGTAGAGACTAGGGTTAGGTCCAGGACAGTAGCTAGGGGGTAAGGGCTGTAATGGCTAGGGTTATGTCAGCTAGGCCAGAGCAGTGGCTGGTAGAGACTAGGGTTAGGTCCAGGGCAGTAGCTAGGGTAAGGGCCAGGGTAATGGCTAGGGTTAAGTCAGCTAGGCCAGGGCAGTGGCTGGTAGAGACTAGGGTTAGGTCCAGGACAGTAGCTAGGGTAAGGGCCAGGGTAATGGCTAGGTCAGCTAGGCCAGGGCAGTGGCTGGTAGAGACTAGGGTTAGGTCCAGGGCACTAGCTAGGGTAAGGGTCAGGGTAATGCTAGGGTTAAGTCAGCTAGGCCAGGGCAGTGGGCTAGGGTTAGGTCCAGGGCACTAGCTAGGGTAAGGGTCAGGGTAATGGCTAGGGTTAAGTCAGCTAGGCCAGGGCAGTGGCTGGTAGAGACTAGGGTTAGGTCCAGGACAGTAGCTAGGGTAAGGGTCAGGGTAATTGCTAGGGTTAAGTCAGCTAGGCCAGGGCAGTGGCTGGTAGAGGCTAGGGTTAGGTCCAGGGCACTAGCTAGGGTAAGGGCCAGGGTAATGGCTAGGGTTATGTCAGCTAGGCCAGGGCAGTGGCTGGGTTAGGGTTAGGTCCAGGGCAGTGGCTGGGCTAGTGGCTAGGGCAGTGGTTAGGGATTAGGGCAGAATTAGGACCAGAGCATGGCTAGAGTTAAGGCCGGACAGCAGCCGGGGAAAGGGCTAAAACAACACAGTCAAACAATGCTGATGATGTCGACTTGATGATGTAATCCTGACATTCTAGCCAATATTGCGTCTTCGAGTTTTACTTCTGATGTCATCAAAGTGAAAATGTTGTCCAGAGGTGGATGGTGGAACCAGGTACTTACCCAGGGATGTCTCAGCTAGCCAATCCCAACCAGATGAAGGCCTAATGGTCATGACCTTGAGCCAACTATTCCCATCATGCAGGAATGGTTGGAGTCCACTCAACACTTCCCTAAATGTGTGGAGGTACACCTTCACTGCCCCTCAGGAAAGATGTCAAGTCACTGGGCCCAGGGTACCTGTTAATGTTAGCCTCTGGCAAGAGCGAGGACCTTGGAACTTGTCAAACCACCACAGGGTGGTAAACAACAACAAGAAGAACAACAACAATTACTGCTCAGTGCCTTCCCAGCTGAAACAGCAAAGATGCCAATCTCAATATTTGAAGAACCGCAAGTTTTGTCTCTCTTTGATCTCCTGTTTTTACATTCTCAAAGTATCTAAAATCCACACACAGTTCAATAGGTCCCCCCCCACCTGCCGACATGGTTAAAAGCAGTGGGTGTTGAATAATTCCTTTAACCACAAATTATGTTGCTCATCTATTGCCTAGTATCTAGTGACAAGAGGATGCCCATAATCATAGCCCACTGTTGCTAGAAGAACAAGTGTCCTGGCTATAGAAGGTGTCCTTACTACAGAGAGTCCACAGTGAGAGGCTCCCACTGTATTAGTATGGGACTAGAACAAGTGTCCTGGCTATAGAGGGTATCCTTACTACAGAGAGTCCACAGTGAGAGGCCCCCACTGTATTAGTAGGACACTAGAACAAGTGTCCTGGCTATAGAGGGTGTCCTTACTACAGAGAGTCCACAGTGAGAGGCTCCCACTGTATTAGTATGGGACTAGAACAAGTGTCCTGGCTATAGAGGGTGTCCTTACTACAGAGAGTCCACAGTGAGAGGCTCCCACTGTATTAGTATGGGACTAGAACAAGTGTCCTGGCTATAGAGGGTATCCTTACTACAGAGAGTCTACAGTGAGAGGCCCCCACTGTATTAGCATGGAATTAGAACAAGTGTCCTGGCTATAGAGGGTGTCCTTACTTCAGAGCCCACAGTGAGAAGAAGGTTTATCTGGACACTTGGATATTCGTATAGATAGATTGCCTACTGTAAAAACAGAATGACACAATTGAAAACGCCGAATACTTACTCAGCTCTAGTCTATCCTTCAGTCTTCTACAGGTTTTGCTAGTTTCATAGCCTCAATTTAAAAAAAATTTTTTTGCTGTCTATCAGTCGTAAGTACTCTACTAAGTTTTTCTCAATTTTGCACTAGCTGCAAATCGTGACCACAATACCTGACAACTCTGCCTAGATGGTGGGAAAGGACTGGATGGTGGAAAGGAGTTGGAAATACCATATAAAAAATATTAAAAATTTAAAAAAATCAGAGCAGCAACCTCCTCACAGACTCTGTCTACTGAAGCACTAGTAAGTGGAAAAAGTGGAAATTTCATGATTGGGCAAACACCTATCTATATATGTATATACACAGTCCAAGTTAAAAACTATCAAAGTGTTTTTAGCCTTGACAATTAAGAAAGTGACTAATTAGTGCCCCAATGGACTACTTAATTTACCCTCAGGGAGACACTTGGATCTTGGGATCACAAAGAGTCTAATAATCACTTTACCATTATACACACACACACATAAGTGCACTAGGCTAAGTATCAAAGCCTTCACAATCAAGAAACTGACTAATTAGTGCCTAGATAATTTCTGATGGACTAGCTTAATTACTTAATTTACCCTCACCCAACTGGATCACAAGGTCACAAAGAACCTAATTATTACTAATTACTTAATTTACCCTCTGTGTACCCAACTGGATCACAAGGTCACAAAGAACCTAATTATTACTTTGCCATTATTGGCTGGCACTTGTGGGCAACAATCCTACCCAGAAATTGTTAGCTTGGAAGAAACCACTGTTTGAAACTGCCTTCAAAGTTTATGCTAGCTGTGATAATAGATTGCTACAGTAATGGGTGACAGCAGAGACAATTTTATGTTCTCTGAGACTAGGGGGGATGTGGTATGGGTAGCTTAAAATTATACTGCTTCAGGCAATTTGCAATTTGCCTGCACACCATTATTCTTGAATGCAACTTGACAATATTATGTTATCCACAAAAATGCATAATCAGCCACTGAAAGCATTCAGACCTGGGATAGCTCCACGTGCAGAAACCTAGTCATTGCCCTTAGGTACACTGATCCTTCCTCATAACAGACCCATTGCCCTTGGACTGGCTCTTACCGTAGTCACTGCCTGGCAACACTAGCCAATGCCCTGGTCCTAGCACTGACATAACATTAGCCATTGCCTTGGCCCCAGCCACTGCCCTAATCCTAGCCAATCTGTCCTGGCCCTAGCCACTGCCCTAACCCTATCCAATCTGTCCTGGCCCTAGCTCTAACCCTACAATCTGTCCTGGCCCTAGCCAATCTGTCCTGGCCCTAGCAACTGCCCTAACCCTAGCCAATCTGTCCTGACCCTAGCCACTGCCCTAACCCTAGCCAATCTGTCCTGGCCCTAGCCACTGCCTTAATCCTAGCCAATCTGTCCTGGCCCTAGCCACTGCCCTAACCCTAGCTAATCTGTCCTGGCCCTAGCCACTGACCTAACCCTAGCCAATCTGTCCTGGCCCTAGCCACTGCCCTAATCCTAGCCAATCTGCTGGCCCTAGCCACTGCTGCCCTGACCCTAGCCAATCTGTCCTGGCCCTAGCCACTGCCCCCAACCCTAGCCAATCTGTCCTGGCCCTAGCCACTGCCCTAACCCTAGCCAATCTGTCCTGGCCCTAGCCACTGCCCTAATCCTAGCCAATCTGTCCTGGCCCTAGCCACTGCCCTAACCCTAGCCAATCTGTCCTGGCCCTAGCAACTGCCCTAACCCTAGCCAATCTATCCTGGCCCTAGCCGCTGCTGCCCTGACCCTAGCCAATGCTTTGGCCCAAACCCTAGCCCTGGCCCTAACCCTATGCCATTGCCCTGCCCCTAGCCACTTCCCTGGCTCTAACCTTAGCCACTGACTGCCCTGGCCCTAGCTGAGCTATAATCCAGATGTACTAACTGGATGTCCTCATTATAATGTAATGCCAGGATTGGTGGAGGTGATGATGGCTGTGGTAGCTGTTGGTTGAGGCGGAGGTGATGGAGGTGGCCAATTTTCTGACTTTCCCATCTCTTCATCCTTTTCCAAAATCAATCACCTCTAATAAATTAGGAGCCATCACAGTTGCTACCTAATCAGCTCTTTACTTAATAACCAACCCACATCCTCGGGAATTCTAGCTTTCAGAGGCTTATTCCTATGGGCATCACGTTATCATATACCCAACAAAAGAGCCGGCACTTTTTATTTCCATGGTTACTTATCACAACGTGTGAAGGCCACAAACTAAAAAGGTTCTAATTTGTCCAATTGGAGATCAAAGGCTAAACCATAATGACCTAACAAGTTAATACTCCTGCAAGAAGTGGTAGTAAGAGTTTTTGGCTCCAAAATTACCTTAATGTTGCCCCTCCCCCCTCCCCTCCCTTGTGTGAGGTGGGTGAAGTAATCTTGGCGTCTGCCAGCATAATGTCAAAAGGATTATAATGCTTCCACTTTTATCTCTACAATGGCAATTATGTTGCTACTAAGACACTTCAAGGAGCCCCGTTGGAATCCGTTGGAATCGCTGAAAAGTCACCCATTACAGCCCTCTCAATCCTGTGGACTTCATCTGTAAACGAGCTTGCTCTAATTATGGGAAATCGTGAATTTGGTATGCACAGTTTTGTGGTCATTTTCCGGCGTCTGCACAAACAGAACATCCAAAGCCGATCGGCGTTGGTTTCTTTGAAGACGGGTTATCAAGGCTCTTGTGTACCACCACGCAGCCAGACAGCAGGCGAGTTGAAATCTCTCAGCGGCACGTGTCGCATAGCCAGTCAACCCTTTACCATATAGCAACAGAAACGGCACTAAGACTCAGTGTATGGTTGCCAATTGTGACCAACGTATATTAGCGGCAAAGTCATCGCCCCCCGAAGTGTTCATGGACTTTTAAGCACAGAGCTGCTTTCTACAGCTTGCGAACAACCACAGATGCTGAATATGCATTTTTCAAGTACCTTAACTTAAAGCCGGTTCTTGATTTGTCCTGGCATGAAGTGCAAACATCAAAACCCTTTGAAGGTCTTGTTCAGTGAATGAACAAGTCTCCTCACGGACCACACCCATGTTTTAATTGCCAAGGGTCCTGAATATCGACCATCAGATGCTAATTCACCCAATCCCCTAACCTGACGGATCCCCACAACCTGGCACTCGATCTCTATCTCTCAGCAGCGTGGCTTTTGTCACTCCAAAAAATGGTCCTGGCCAAAAAAATGGTCCTGGTATTTCTGAATGGTATTGGCTACCTAGGGCGCTGAATTTCTGTTAGAGCAGGTGCAGCTGGGCCTAGGCACTCACAGCTTAGGTGCCTGATGCGGCTCCCATGAGTGGAACTTTTATGGACTGGCAGCACCAGTCTCTTCAAGGCTAGGATAGGGTGCAACAGACATCAGAGCTAAATTTGGAACAACAACAAAAAGGTCTGGGAGGACCACTCTTGGCCCCTTAAACCATTCTTGGCGTGACACTCCCTAGAACATTTAATTAAGTGATGTGGGCTGGATTTGTCTTGGTTACTAAAGCTGCCAGACCCAAGAGCTTCCTCAGGTATCTGAGCTAGCAGGCTGCAGGATTAGGTGGACCATGCTTTGAACGTTTGAACTTGGGGATGGACACAGTTGACCTCATAGATTGTATCCGAGTCATCGGTGTTGAACCTGGTTGGCATGGCAACATGATTAGGTGGGCAACAAGTTTCGAACTTTACAACATTCCTAGCTTACCTCAGGAACTGTCCACGACACCAGTGGACCATCCAAACTCAAAGTTTGCAGGCATGTGTGTACGTATCAACAACTGTGTTGTCTGAAGTAAATCAACACTGACAGGAAGCACATTCCTTCTTGTTCTTTGACATGCACTGTGACTGTGTAGCTAAAAGACACCTTACCTTGTTTTGTCTGGTCTGGTGCAGTCAATGCTGGTTGATTAGCGCATTATGATAAGCTTAATGCTGGCGATGAACGACAAGCATGAACTAGAAAGGGCCATGAATAAACTGACCAAGTCTGCCCAGTCACTCAGTAATGGGAAGTCGTAATATGCGGCTCTCCTGTTCCAGGCACAACATCTCGGGAAGTCTTCCTTGTTCCCACTAATGGGAGGTCACAATGCGGCTCTTCTTCCCGAGAGAGAAACAGGTGCAACACCCCAGTGCCTCCAGGATTGAGATTGTGCCTGTTAGTCCAAATAGTTTTTTTAAGGTCAAGAGGTGACCTAAAGGAGAGGTTTCCATGGCAATGATACTACTACAGGTAGCTAACCAAGTGGTTGCCAATCCCCCCCCCCTCCTCCTCAAATGTAACGGCCCGGCCCTCGTTGTAAGTTGAGTCTAACATTAGTTGCTTGCACCAGCAAACTGTTCAAGGGTTTTTCGATGCTTTTCATTCATTTTTCTCCCATGCGACGCATGCAAAGCTATCGAATTGTATGTCAGTGCACATACACACGTATATCAAACCAATAGTGACATTTCTACTATTAGCCCCCCCCCCCCCCCCCCCCCGGGAAATCTTGATGGAATCTAGCAGCTGACACTACCTGAAAAATCCATTTAGCCATTCCAGTCAGCAGTAGGTCGATAAAAACAGGCCTTCTAATTATACGCAAATGACCCCACCTGTTCCATGTGTTTGTGCATGTGCAGACTCGGCAGTAACCTGTCCATCAACCTCGCCCCTCTAGTAACTAGGTGTCCAAGGTCACGAGGCACGGGGGTATTTCTAGCCTCTGAGCCGGCCTATTAACTAGGTGTCCAAGGTCACGAGACGGGGGTATTCCTATGAACATGCCCCTTTGCTTTACCTTTTCATGGTGGCAAGGGTCAAATCCTCCCTCCCAGTGACTTGAATAGATACTGAACAGTTTGTTTGTTGACCATGAGGTGCAAATGCAGGTTGCCATAACAACAAAAGGATTCATCCTCTCAATTAACTCCAGCTGCTAAATATCTTATTTATGCTTCCAATCATTGACAGGGTTGTTATGACCACTGCAAAGTTAGCCACTAGGCACTTGTTTAAAGTGCTGGCTTGAACAACACATTTACTTGCTTCCAGTACTGGATTATTGTTTAGTATAGGAGAGAGTAAATTTCAAGTTGATTATTGAGAGAAGATCATCACTGCAAAGTTAGTCACTAGGCACTTGTTTAAAGTGCTGGCTTGAACAACACATTCACTTGCTTCCAGTGCTGGATTATTGTTTAGTATAGGAGAGAGTAAATTTCAAGTTGATTATTGAGAAGATCATCATAATTTCATTAGTCAACTGAGAGTTTGTTGAGAGTATAAATAATATGGCTTGTCTAGTGTGAAGTTGCTAGTGGAGGTAATTAGGAAAACTCATTAGGGTTTAATCAGAAGCAGAGGGAGGTGGGGTGGGGTGTAAGTTCCATATTTAAAGAAGTACATGGTTGCTATGGGTTTATGTGCGCTATTATTTGTTCAGATTGCCAGTATCAGATTGCCAGTATCAGATTGCCAGTATCAGATTGCCAGTATATTCTTGTGTCCACCCTCTGATAGGTCAGCGAGGAGTAGGTTGAGACACACCCACACTACCATGTAACCTGGCCATATATAAAGCCTCAATTACCTAGAGCCAGTATTAGACCTCACCTGCAGGATTGGGACGTCTAAATGGACTTTTCAGGTAATGTGTTGGCTTCTAAATTCCATTGAGACCCCTCCCCCCAGGTGTCCTGCAGCGAGACACGTCATTATATACACGTTTAACTCAATGACTTCGTCGTGCCTCAGAGGCCACGTAACTGCGTCGCTGGTGTGTAGCTGCATAACTGCATTATGTGTGTTGCCGCGTAACAGTGGATGATCATTGTGTGAGGCAGCATAACCACATCTTGTGTGAGGCTGCACAACAGTGTATCACATGTGAGGCCACGTAACAGTACACCATGTGTGTGAGGCAGCATAACAGTGCATCATGTGTGAGGCCATGTAACAGTGGAATCATGTATGAGGATGTAACAGTCTTGTGAGGCAGCATAATCTGAGAGGTGACTGAAAGTCCTACAGACTTCATGCATTTTGTTCAGGATGGATCTAAGAGCTGATTCAAGTTCCATTCTGTAGATGATTTTGTGTTCTTGGACTCGATGTGTACCAGCGACTCAAATTCAATTATCCTGTGCAGTTTTCTCAGACCCCATCCATCACAAGACAAAATGTGAACCCTAGCTACAATAATTAATAATAGCATTAGTGGCACTGCTTCAACTCACCATTTTATTCTTCGCCAGGAAATGCTTGACCTCAAGACAACACATCGTTAACAGCCTCGGCCGTTCTTTCTCTTTCCCCCCTTTTTCCTGCCCACCGTCAGCACTCCCTGACAACGAGGCATGCAATGTCCTATAAGACGAGGAAAGATGCCCCACGGAGGAAAGTACGCGTCGACTAGCCACGAAGAAACAGAGAGACCACCACAGCACTCAATTATTAGGCTCGAGAACAGACACCGGGTGGAATGTCTCGCTGTTAAATAATCCGACCAAAATCGGTGTGGGATTTTTGCACGCACGCCCCACGAAATTCCTGGCAATAGTACCAACAAAATCTAGTCTCTGAATTTGACAGACGCTTCCCTCACCCACCCCAGAAAAAGAGGCGTGTCCCCATCAACGATCTCCGGCGACTGCTGTTTAGACCATGTACATATTCAAAGTCCTGTACCCTAAAACCAGCAGCACATGCATGGCCACGCCTCTCTCTGGTCACACCCACACACAGGAGTCGTGTAGAGACTTGTAGATTCGTCTGGTAGCGAGACAAATGAGGTCACGGGAAAGAAATCTGTTTCTCATGTGTGCTGACATTTTTTTGAAATGCTCAGACAGAACTGTTTTTAATGTGCTTGCTCTCACATCCAGCATGGCACATATAAGTTTCATTCATTGATGGAATGTTTCTGGAATAATGTTTTGGCACATCGAGGCCCAATGATCTAAAACAACTTCTACGTATATTACAATACATCTCTAATACTATAGAGAAACTTGTGTATGTATGTATGTCTTATGCAGGCCAAATCATTGGGCCCACCTGCTCCAAGCTCAACCTAGAGGGAGGACCATGAAAGATTCCATGGAGGCCAGGCCAGGCTCAACCTAAAGGAGGGCTATGAAAAATTCCATGACGGCCACTCTAGAGGGAGGCTATGAAAAATTCCATGGGTCAAGCTCAACCTAGATGGAGGACCATGAAAGATTCCATGAAGGCCAAGCTCAACCTAGAGGAAGGCTATGAAAAATTCCATGAAGGCCAAGCTCAACTTGAGAAGGGCTATTCGCAAGGCATTGAGTAGTGGGCAGAGTTGAAGGAGCATGGGAAAAGTGAAACGATTTTAGCCCGATGCTCTATTGGACAAAACGAAAGAAATCCTATCATCGTAATTGTTAATTGATCGAGACGACCGTTTCCAGTTTAGGCGATAATCACAATCTCCATAGCTAGCGCTGACTTATTGGTAGCCGTCAGAGCATTTACTCTACCGTCTTTTCCCGAGAACTATTAAACGTGCAGCCCATTCTCACTTGCCTGTGTGGCCACTTTTCTTTGATGCTGCTGTTGCCTTCACTACGACAACCATTCCCGGTTGACGAGGCGGATGTCCCCGTTCATTTTTTAATGGACGTATATACAGCGATTATGATATACGCCATGAACGGCAATAACAAAGTTTTCTATCCAGTTTCTATCCAGTTCCCTACTGAGGACTCACTTCGCTTCATGTGAGTTGATATTGATCTCTAAAGCTACCAGAGGTCACCATCACCAAGTTATCGGCAGCCATTTTATTTTAACTCGTTCGGACTGTCACTTATAAAATATCTTTTCGAATTTTTGATTTTGGCAGCAGAAGATGCTCGTTTCAGGAGATATACCTGATATACTTTATGTAGGCTTGTAGGTCTGTACAAGTAGGCTCCCTTATTAAAAACTGTGCCCCTGATCACTCTGAAAATCACCTGCATGTAACCAGCCCCCTGCTGTGTAAGAGAAAATTACTACATTAGGAGCACAAAGCTTTTTGGTTTGTGTATATTATACTAGTCACTAAAAGTTACACATCAATGCTTGCCATTGATGTTCAGTAATTCAGTAATTATTGACCTCCCATTTCCCCCTCTATGTGAAGCTTCACGCTCGTTATGTGTTGACATGGTGTGACACATTTGAAGGGGAAGCGCTCGTTATGTGTTGACATGGTGTGACACATTTGAAGGGGAAGCGCTCGTTATGTGTTGACATGGTGTGACACATTTGAATGTTACAGACACTCAGTAATTCTAGATTTCCAAGGTGATCAGGGTACAGTTTTTAAGGGAGCCTACTTGTCAGACTTACAAGTGTTCATTGGAAAACTCTTGAAACACGCTATCTTTGGGTACTAAAATTGATTGCCAACAATAGTTATTTTTGGTTTAACCCCTCCCCCTTCCCACTTTAAAACTCTAGGGATGACTGGGATGACTGGGATATCTAATTTTATTTTAACTCTTAGAACTGACCATGTTTATATCTAACTTTATTTTAATTGACAGGAACATTTTTATTCAATTAAGAATTTGCAGGAATTTTATCTTTCCCTCAAATAAACTCTCAACAAACTCTCAGTCGATATAAAATTATGATGACCTTCTCAATAATCAACTTGAATTTTTACTCTCTCGATGTTTCGACTAGATGCTCTAGCATTCGATGCTCTAGCATTCAACAGATTGTGACTTAATTAACGCCGACGGGAATCCATCTCATAGGTCATCTCCTTTTATTTTAAAACACCACACCACATACATATTACACCATCCACATACCTACATACATATACCACACACATAATACACCACATACATACATAATACACCATAGCACACCACATACATAATACACCACACACATACATAATACACCACACACTTACATAATACACCACACACATACATAATACACCACACACAATACACCACACACAATACACCACACACATACACCGCACACATAATACACCACACACTTACATAATACACCACACATAATACACCACACACATACATAATACACCACACATACATAATACACCACACACACACATAATACACCACACACTTACATAATACACCACACACATACATAATACACCACACAATACACCACACACACACCACACACTTACATAATACACCACACATACATAATACACCACACACTTACATAATACACCACACACTTACATAATACACCACACACATACATAATACACCACACACTAACATAATACACCACACATACATAATACACCACACACTTACATAATACACCACACACTTACATAATACACCACACTTACATAATACACCACTTACATAATACACCACACACATACATAATACACCACACACATACATAATACACCACACACATACATAATACACCACACACATACATAATACACCACACACATACATAATACACCACACACATATAATACACCACACACATACATAATACACCACACACATACATAATACACCACACACATACTTAATACACCACACACATACATAATACACCACACACATACATAATACACCACACACTTACATAATACACCACACACATACATAATACACCACACAATACACCACACACATACACCACACACAATACACCACACACTTACATAATACACCACACACTTACATAATACACCACACACATACATAATACACCACACACATACAGAATACACCACACACATACATAATACACCACACACATACATAATACACCACACACATACATAATACACCACACACATACATAATACACCACACACATACATAATACACCACACACTTACATAATACACCACACACATACATAATACACCACACACAATACACCACACACAATACACCACACACAATACACCACACACATTACACCACACACTTACATAATACACCACACACTTACATAATACACCACACACTTACATAATACACCACACACTTACATAATACACCACACACTTACATAATACACCACACACATACATAATACACCACACACATACATAATATACCACACACATACATAATACACCACACATACATAATACACCACACACATACATAATACACCACACACATACATAATACACCACAAGCTCTAAAAGCACATACAAAGTATTAAATGACTTCAGATTTTAACAATTTTTTTAGAAGGTAATGAAAAATAAGAAACAAGACAAGACAGTTCCAGTAAGGAGGTAGGCATGGCAACGAGGAATACAAAATGAAGGTCAAAGTTCTCAAACTATCAAAAAAAATAAGTGGGAAGAAGAGAGAGAGAGCATCAACAAGAACTACAACTAGAGGAAAGTCTGTATTTGTTACCGTAGCAACACTTCAATAACAATTTAAAAAAATGTGACCACGTACATTCTAATTATCGTACTTATTGTTACACTGGTATGAGGATCAGTCGTCCATCCTTGCCATTTCAGAGGTGTAGATACCGATGGACTCCATGTCATAGAGGACAAAGTAGATCTGCGTGAGCTGAGAGCTCACCGATGCCGTGAAATAGTCCTTGATGCAACGCAAGATGGTCTGCGCGGCCGTTTGCTTGGGAAAGTTGTTCCTGCAAGAGGAAAGGGGGGGAGGGGGCGGGGGAATTTAATAATAATTAAGTAATTAAGTAATAGAAGTAGTAATAATAATAATAATAATTACAATAACCTTCTCAATAACCTTCTCAATAACTCAATAATCAACTTGAAATTGTATTCTCCGATGTTTCGACTAGATGCTCTAGCCTTAAAAAGTAGTAGTAGTAGCAACAGTAGTAGTAGCAACAACAACAAAATTGAGGTTAGGGAGAAGTGCAACTTTGAGTAATGGATTTAGGTATCCTATAGGTATCCTGGCAAACAGACAAATGAATGAAATATTTGAAAAAAATCACACACATTCATCTCTGTCAGGGGGAACTAATATTCCTCCCCCCCCCCTCTACTTACGATCCACTGGCTATCGAGGGAAAGGCAATGGTGGAGAGGTTCTTGTTCTCAGCCAAGGTCAGGCAGCTCTTCACAGCTTTATCGAGGTTGGGGATCGCTTCCTTGTCCGACCACTGGGGGCTATGGACGTGGATCACGTGCTTGCATTGTAAGGTGTCACCAGAGCCACTGATGGCAGCTACAGCATAGAAGAGTAAAACATACAAATCTTAAAAAACATTTTTTTTCCCCCCATAAAATAAAAATAATTCCACAATGCAAATACAATAATAAGCTCCAGTTTGGATCAGCTCCATTGAAGTAAGCTCCATTGTGTTACGCCTACATAAGAAATATATACATCCAGGAGCACCTGCTTTCCAAAGAGTGAAGGGATCAGAGTGGTTCTAGGTAAGCATGGGTTCCTGTGCAGCTTTCCTCACCAGAAGAGCTTCCAGAAACAGCAGTAAAGGCCAGGAAAAGATGATTCTGATGGCAGCTGCAATTGTCCCCTCCCCTATCAAACCAGAAGTAAAGTTCTAGGACTATTTTATCACATGATGCAGAAATCTACTGGGCATGTGCAGGAAGGAGAAAAAATGAAAGAAAAAAATCTGGAACTTGGATCATTTTTTTTTTTAATCTGTGTCCGATTTTTGGGTTACAAATGATCTTGTAGCAGCTACGTGAGGGAGGCTCAGATGGGGACATGCCTCCACCCCACCCCAACCCCCAGAAAATTTGACATTTTAGAAAGTCGTGTGAGATTCAGCAATCTGGGAGAAGTTGGCTGTTGATATGCCGTTTTGCTCCGTAGCAAGGAACATAAATTTGAAAACTGACAAGATATGTCAGTACCTAACCAGCGGAAAAAGGAACCCATGAAATACCCTCCAGATCCGCCTCTGAAACTTACTGCTGTGGAACTTCAGGTCATTAAGTTAGTGTTGTCAACGGTACAGATGTCTCCACTCAATTCAGTAGGTGCTACATTACAAGGAAGCTTCTTGAGGACTTGGAAGGCAGAGGCTAAGCATTAGTAGACACTGATGAGTAGGACTTGGAAGGCAGAAGGCTCAGCATTAGTAGACACTGATGAGTAGGACTTGGAAGGCAGAGGCTCAGCATTAGTAGACACTGATAAGTAGGACTTGGAAGGCAGAGGCTAAGCATTAGTAGACACCGATGAGTAGGACTTGGAAGGCAGAGGCTCAGCATTGAGTAGGACTTGGAAGTCTATTTACAAAAACTATTTTTCTCTCTAAAGCTTCACTTTTGTAGTGCATATTAGTAGGAGATGGGGGGATAGAAAAGAGGTAGAGAGGAGGAGGAAGAGGTGAGGGAATGGGAAGGAGGGGAGGGGAAGTGAGGAGGGAAGGGGGTGAAGAGAGGAGAGGGGAGGGAGGACCACCACCACACAACAGAAAGTAACATTGAAATGGAAACCAGTCTCCTGACCTTCTCCCACAGCCAGGCTCTGTTTGTCTGACAACTCCTTCACAGCAGCCATGAAGCTCTGGCCTCCTGCCTCTTTCAGCGTGGTGCCTGGAGAGATGGGGAGAGATAATAACAAAAGTTACGAAAATAAAGTTCTTCGATATAACAGAAGTGTTCCTCCATTCCAATCCAATATTGGAATGGAGATACTGGAAATTACCTCACTCTGAAAATATATTATATTAAAATAAAAATTATTAAAACACCAATAATGGAATCCCCTTCTTGGAAGTGCGTCTTGGCAACATCAAGGCCAACTAACTTCCGAGTGCAAGTTCTCGCAATTTTGTGTGCAATAAGATTCGAATTACATGTAGGCTTGACTAAATCAACAGTGGCAGTAACCTGCTGTCAGGTGACCTCATCTTGGAGACCGCGTCAGGTGACTGAACCTTGGAAACCCACTAAGCAAACCCAACATTAGAGCTCCACTGCATGAAGGTTGCATGGCTACTACACTCACAAGAATTTGGAGCGTCTTGTTGCCATGAGACACTTCCCAGTAAGGCCATGCACTTGACTACTACTTTGGCATGTTTAAGGTTCAAACTTCCCATGACAGCTTTGAGAAATGCATTACGAGTCTTGCCAAAACAATAATAATAAATTAAAAAAATTATATCATTATCATTAATAAACAAATAGTGACGCCCTGCCTACTAGCTAAACCACAAATGGAAACAAAATCATGTGGTTGCGACTTTGGAGCTCCATTGGTTACGACTTTGGAGCGCCATAGATTCTGCACGCTTCACTTTATGGACTTGATATATAGCTCAAAGGATAGCTCTCTCTCTGTACTCTCTTTTGATATTAAAAAGTGTTGCATAGGTACAACCATGTCAAAGTTACATGCAGCCAAAGTGGAGCACCTCAACATCTTGAAGGCTTGAAGGCCTGAGAATTTGTTGCCAGGTGGCTCCTGGTAGGGAATGATAGATGTTGGAAATTGGTATCTGTGGCTAGTGGAAGAAGCCCTTACTCTACGGGGACAAGGTTTTCATTAGAACGTGAGTAGGTGCTCAAGTCCCTGTTGAAAATTGATTTTCTTCAGGCTTGACCACTTTCTCATGTTTTAGTGTCTAATGAAAACACTCACTTAGTCAAGTAGAGCAAGGACTTCCTCTAGTCGTAGATCACTTACCAATCTGAGCCGCAATCGGAAGCAAACTCTCAAGATTTTGAGGTGCCCCACTTTGGCTGCATGTAACTTTGACGGTTTGTACCTAGGCAACACTTTTTAATATCAAAAGAGAGCACACAGAGAGAGCTATCCTTTGAGCTATATATCAAGCCCATAAAGCGAAGCATGCAGTATCTATGGAGCTCCAAAGTCGTAGCCTTGTAAAATGTGGTTTAATCCCACCCTTTAATGTAGGAAGCTGCCCAGCACTTCTAATAGTGGCAGTAATAATAATATAATAATAATAATAATAATAATAATGATAATATATTAATATTATTTATTATAATAATAATGATGATGATGATGATGATGATGATAATAATAATAATAATAACAAAAAAAATAAAAAATAATATAATAATAATAATAATAAATAATAATATAATACATGATTAATGATCTTGTGGAGTCCATAAAACTGATCTATGCTACTATGAAATAATACAATATTTAATACAATGTCCAATAAACAGAATAACAAACAAACATTAACAAACAAACATTAAAACAAAATATCTTAATATAATACATAATAATAAATAATAATAATATAATAATAGTAGTGGAATGTATATGATGCAATAGGTATGTGAATGGTTTGTGTTGAAGTTGTTTATTTGGTGTATAAGATAAGGTTTACAAAATATTCGCAGATCACGATTCTTTCAAGAGGATCCTTCACCACAATGTCCACCATTGTGCTGTCTAGTCTATTCTTTGTTTTGTGAATTTAGTGCCAAATTTAAACATCAACTATGCTAGAAGGGGTCAAGTAGATATTAGATTATAAGATACCACATGACGAATAGCGAGGAAATTAAAATTGGCACATTGTTGAGTGTTTTGAGGAAAAACTATCTAAAAAAGCTCATTCTTGTCAAAATGGACAGCATGAAGCACTTTCTAACTTTAAATGACAGAATGCTTTTTGGGGACAATTTCCCCCCTAAATCTAGCACTTTTTTTAAAAAAGCATTTTGAGGAAAAACATCTCAAAAAGTTCCTTCTTTAATAACATTATTGCTTGGCTGACCCCTTGATGCTGAATGCAGCCCTCAGTGCTCTCCTCCTACCAGTGTTGGCTGTGCTCTCTTCATCCCTTACAATATCTGGTAGTGCAGCCCTCAGTTCTCTCCTCCTACCAGTGTTGGCTGTGCTCTCTTCATCCCT